>JAVHNH010000144.1:0-10422 GCA_034783935.1 Desmognathus catahoula
AGATTGACAAGGCACAGTTGGTCTCTGTGAGAGAAGGCGCTGCAGAAGCGCAGATGACAGCCAGAGACAGAAAAATGCACTCAGCAGCACTCCGCAGTGCTCACGCTCACCGCACGCTCACCGCTCGTCCGAGTGTCTTGCTTTTCAATGAGGTTCAGGTGAAGATGAAAAAGTAAGACCTGGAGCAGGATTTGCAGGTTTCACCTGGATTCACTTTAGGTGGTGGACTCTGGGACTGGGATGCCGTTTGTTCAAGTGGCAGAGCCAGGTACACAGGAATCACAGGACTGGCTGGGGAACGAAAGCAGCAGTTTCAGATTGACAAGGCACAGTTGGTCTCTGTGAGAGAAGGCGCTGCAGAAGCGCAGATGACAGCCAGAGACAGAAAAATGTACTCAGCAGCACTCCGCAGTGCTCACGCTCACCGTGAAAATAATTTATTTTACTGTGTCATCACCAGAAATACTGAAAAATAGCATTTGACTACATTTTTTTTCTTTAGTGAAGTTGGAAGAAGCAGTTCTTCGGGCAGTGACGCAGATTTTCGCACATTCGAAATAGGGAAGTACAGAATCTCTGTAGACTAGGATGCCTTGAAATGGAATACGACTTTACAGCTTGTCTGGACTGGCGACACCGGGAAATCCCCGTTGTGCTAGGGTTAAGGGATTCCCCTGAGGCCAGTGACGTGGAGAGAATTGAGTTTCAAATTCTATTTACGTCTTATTTCTTCTAAGGTAGGATTAGGATTTGAACCTGGGTCTGTTAGGATGAAACTGCTGGGGTTTTGTGCACTGCACCACGCAACAAACCATTTGAAGAGGTGCTTCAGTCTCTTCATCTTTAGAAAGGACATAGGCAAATGTCAGCATTTAGGGCTTATAACACAGCAATTTGTTTGGGTGCATGGGATGCAAACATGTTGTCGCCTGTATTCAATTACTGTGTATGCTTGCCTGGCAAAATGAGAGGCTGGTCTAATTTTTACCTTTGAGGTCACGTGATGCACAGCATCACGTGACCCAAAGTATAGTGACTAAACGCCAGGACGATCTGGTACCGGAAGGTTACCTCCGTCCTGGCCTTTCTGCGTGGCCAAAGTCTGGGATAAGCAGCGCGCTTATCGCGCTGCTTATCTCAGACTTCCCATTCAGAGATGGCCGTGCGCGACGTGACGTGCCGGTGGGCGGGGCCAGGATAGCAGAGCTGCCGAGATGCAAAGTTCTGTGAATCCGCCATGTTTGGTGCAGAAAGAGCAGCAGGGCAGGGTGGCAGCTGCTTCTCCCTCTCAGAGCAGGACCCCCCTTTTCCTCCATACTGGCCGCTGAAGCTGCAGCAGCAATGCCGCTCCCTCTTAATTCCCTTAGTGGCAACGCGTGCCCCCCAATGACCCCCCCCGCCCCCAATTCGGGCCCGCCTCAGTGGTCCAAATTGCCGCGCCCGACCCCGGCCCGCACTACCCCAAGGCCTCCAGTGCAATCAAACTGCAGCCGATGCCCCACCGCACACAAGCACACGCGCGCCCGCACCCCACTGCCCCCCCTCCCAGTTCGCTCACTTTGCGACGCTTGCGGCCGCCTGGGTCCCCTCTATGCTTTCTGCCTTGTTAATTGAACTTGCCGCAGACCCTGAAGCGTGACGGTTAAAGCCAAAGCCGATGTTCCTTCGCGGATTGAAAATGTTCACCCTTGGAGCCTGCCAATTACAGCGGCAGTGCGTGTAGGTGTGTGAAAGCGGAGTTGCAGTAGCAGGTGGAGAAGAGGCGTTGTTGCCCGCCCTTGGTGCTGTTAGTGAGCAGAGCCCTGCTCGCCGTGGGGCAGTTAGTATTTAACCCATCCATTCATCACCGGCCGACCTCCCCTCGCTGTGACTTTCTCGCTTGGCGTTTCTTGGTTACCAGATGCCAAAGGAATGCGGCATTCAGTCATCTGTGGATCCCTTCCAGGTTCGGGAACAGGATTTGCCTCTCTTTGGGTTGCGGTGTTTGGCGGGAGGGGCAGAACTGGGGATTTTGCCACAGAAAGGGCGAGCTCTCAAACTGTCGCACCTGTGGTCGGGGTCCTCAGACACTCAAAAGCTGGTACATGTAGAAAAGTCCATTTCAACGCAGGTCACAGAATTGTCTATTACCGGCATTTCCAACCAGTAGCTCGTGAGCTACTGGTAGCTCTTCTTATGCCCAACGGCAGCCCACCCTCAACATACCCCTCAGTGCCCTCATACTGTGGAGGTGTCTGCAAACTGTGCGCCAGCTGCGATATGAACAATTAGGCTTGATGCAATGGCACATAGCAGCAATCTGGTAAACTGAATGTAAAGGCTTTCGTATACAGCTGGCCCATTTCTGTTGGCATCCATTTTCGGATCTATTAACTGCTTTTTGTGCAGCACTGACAATGAGTGTGCTTCTGGGGGGAAAAAAAGGTACAATATTAATTTTAAAGGGGCTGCCGGCATGCACCCCTGCCATGCGGGTGGAGAGCCGCTCTCTTTTGCATTTCTAATCCTCTTGCCCCCTTTACAGAACCCCATTTCTCTGGCACAGTAATTGACAGTGCAGTTACTGTGCAGTAGCTGCACTGCAAGCAGTGTGTGCAAGCGCAATGTGTACGTAATCTCTCCATTTTAGCCTGTCTTGGGACCTCTAGGTAGTCCCCCAGCTTATGGCGGCATTGATTTTAAAAAGTTGCGGCATAGAATTCCAAAATATGCGACAAACCTGTATTTATTTGCACTAAAGCTGCAGCATGCCTGCCCTGATATAGCATATACCATAATTGTTAGAATTTTTCATTCTATTTAAATATGCAGCAAATTGGCAAAATATGTGGCAACATGCAGGCTCGTACTAAGTTGCGCTTTCACATAAGCTGGGGGGGGGTCTCTCTAAGGATGGTAGCAATACCCTGACTCCTGTTCTGCCTCCTTCTGTATCATTTTCAATAGGGGGTTAAGCCTGATCAGTGGAGGTAGGAAAGCAAAACAAAAAGCACAGGGCACGAGGAACCTGAGACATGCTAGATGGCAATAGCGGGCTCAGCTCAACGAACCAAATCTAGGCCATTCAAATATTTTTTGGCTACAGCCTAAAATGTCTTAAATTTTAACATGCACTAACATTTTTTTAAGTTTAACCAAAAATGCACAAAAAATATTTGTTGGCCCAAGCCTGACTTGAGTTTTTACAGCCACGGTAGGTTCGGGGTCTGTCCTGGAGGAGGGTGGATGGACAAAATGGAGAGGCAAATGGGTGCAGCAAAGAGGAAGGGAATAAAGAAATGTGTAAAGGAGATGTACGAGGAGGGAAAAGGATAGAAAGAGTGGGTCATATAAGAGAGGAAGTGTTCGCTTTATTTGAAGAAGCTACTGTGTGGTAAGCATAAAGCTCTACATTTTGAGTAGTTGGAAATTAATGGTGGAATTCCGAAGGGACTTAAGGGCAAATGTGTTCAGAACCATTTTGAGCAGAGTTTGGAGAGTTTTTGAGGGGGAGAAAGGTGTAGAGCAGGTTTTCAGCAAGGAAAGGGGGATGGAAAGATGGGGGGAAAAGAAATGAGGAAAGAAGAGCAGAAAGAAAAAAGATGGAAATATGGAAAGGAAGGAACGAAAGGAGGAAAGAAAAGAGGAAGGAAATTAAGAAGTAAAGAGATGGAAATGAGAAAAGAGGAAGAAAGTAAGGAACAAGAAAAGTCGAAGAAGGCAATGAGGAAAGAAAGCAGGAAGAAGTCGTCTCATTTCCTTCTTCCTTCCTCTTTTCTTTGTATCCACCGTTCTTCTTTTCTTCCTCATTTCTTTTCTTCCTTTCTGTTCTCCTGTTTTCCTTTTCGTTCCTCCCATCTTTTCCTTCCGTCCTCCTATCTTTTCCTTCCGTCCTCTTTTCTTTCCTTCTGTCCTCTTTTCTTTCTTTCTGTCCTCCTTTCTTTCCTGCCTCCTTTTTCTCATTTCCTTCCTTCCTTCTTCGCTTCTTTTCCTTCTGTCCTCCTTTCTGTCTTCATCTCCTTTTTTTTTTTCGCCTTTCATTTATTCCTCCTTTCTTTCCTGCAAACCCCCTCAACTCATTCAATCTGCTCGGAATGGTTCCTCCTGCGTTTTCCTTTAAGTTGTCATAAGTTACGTCGACTTAACTCCCCTCTGAATTCCACCGCAAGACATCAGTGCACATCTAGGATCCCAGACAACCCATACATCCAGGTAACTGCTTCTGCATACAGAAGCACGCACACACACAGACCTTTGTGCTCATGTACTTGCTACTTGAATATTTCAGGTATTTAATATATTGCTGCTCTTTTTCCAAGAAGCAGAGTGGCACATTACAGGAAACATTTTTCCTAGTAGAAGCCTCTGAAATGCAAGGTGTTTTGCACGGATTGTATTAATATTGTGGGCCTGTTGATGCCAGAATGCACAAGCCAAGATTTGATGCGCAGAGCGACTATATATAATTCTGACCATACTAAGCAGCACAATGCATGTTCAGTTTGAACCTTTATATTTCGCTATGGATTCACAAGTTTTACAGGTAAGTGAGAGGCACAGGGAGATTGGCTGAGTTGAATAAAAGTCAGTAAATCGAACAGAAGCGTAGAAAAGATTCCAGTTCTGTAGAGTCCAAAGTTGGCAACTTTAACCAGTTGTACCACATATCCTTCCAGCACCCACACTGATCCAGGCACCCATGCAGACACGAGCAACTGCAGGCAGGCAGGCAGTCCTTCGCACAGAGACCACTCCTCAGTATTGCCATCATAGGAACCAGTATATTAATGGGCGGCCAGAAAGGAATGTCATGCGAATGAATGAATCAAATGAGTTTATTAGGCGCCAGCAACCTGTAGTTTCGCAACATTACAAATATATTATCGTCAACAATAAAACGGAATAAAAATATAAAAATACACCGGAAAACTTGAACGTGCCCAGTTGTGCACTTGATCTAGCAATTATTGTAGTTCCATGGCTACATACTGCCCCTATATGCTAGACTTTGCCATTTAATGTTAAATTAGCGGCATAGTATTCATCACCACATCCAAGTACCAGTATTATGTATCTAGCTATTCAGGCCTCCCAATTAGTAGTGCCAACATATACGCAAACAGTAGAACAGTCTCCAATACCCAATATCTTGTACAAGGGCCTTCATCTTGTCCCTTCTTCTGGAAGGTGTATTGAGTGTTCTTGTCTGTGCCTTATCCAGTCTCTCACTAGGGAGAGGGGAGTGGGGTGGGGAAGAGAGGCCGGTAAGGGGGGAGTGAAGGGGAGAAGGACTACATAGATCTGACTGCGGCCTAGCCTAATTCAAACACTTTGCTATGTTGCTAATGTAGCATCTCTGCTACGTAGTGCCACCATACGTACCCAAAATTTGCTGCAACATTACTGGCTACTCAACTAGTCTGGCAACCATACCCATAACCTAGCCAAGTACAGGAGTGGCACATTACCAAAGGTGTTTCATTATATGCCAAGGTTTTAAGTATAGCTAGCATGTCCCCAGGTGCATACACCAAATACCAGGTATTGGTATCAGATTTTCAGATACTGCCCTCCTGCAACGGGCAATGCCACTTCCCACCTGGCAGACATATTTGCAGTCATATGCCAGATACTCACGCCATACACTAGATGTGTCACTAAAAGCAAATCTACTCTTTCCATCCGGTTACTTGCAATGCCCCCTAATGGCGATATGCCTTACTGCCTAACAACCCCATGAGTAGTGAAGATCTGTTTTTATTAGTCTGGTATTTTTTACCTGCATATAGTTATAGCCCGTTAACTTAGTGTAGATTGTAATGACGCCCTCGAGCATTTTCAAGAGTGATATAATTGTTAAATAACATTTTCTGGTTTTATTAATTCTCTAAACAGGATTTTATTTAAATCGGGATTAATCCAGTAAAAACACAGAATACTTGTTAGCCTCTGTGAGGCTACTAGCCTAATTACATAGTCTACACTTAATATATACCTCAGCAATTGACAAGACCCAAGTAGGTACTGTTTTAAGCCTCCACTGTTTATCACTTCCAAAGTGCTACACTGAATACTGTATGGTTGGTATACATCTAAAACTCTGAAGTCCTGTATGAATGCCTCCCCTTTCAGTACACTACCCTCTCCCACATCTTTGTCCTCTCTTCCTACACCCAGCCCTTGGGAAGTACCCTGATTTGTCTGTGTGGTCAATGTCACCCTGATTTGTCATTGTATGTTGTTGTATTCTCTCTTCCTTGCCTTGCACAGTCCTCGTTTTGATTTTTGGTGCTACGCATGGACTCTACTGGGCAGATTTTGGTGGCCACGCTAGCGCGCTCAACAGCGAATGCTAGCACAGGGAATCATGCGGTTGCGCGCATTCACTAGCTGTCCATATTTTCGTGGTGTTTGGGTGACTTGGTCGATGAAACACCAATGGGCATGCGCAACATGTTTGCGCTAATCTCCGGGCATGTGCATTGCATGCCCAAAGATTAGCTGTTGTCTCTAGGATCAATTAGCGACAATCACGGGCGGCGGCTGCTGCCCGTGATTGTCACTAATTGAGCCTAGCGACAGTCGGCATAATCGAGAGCGCTCTCGCTGTGCAGCGGGCTGCCCCATGCTAGCACAGCGAGAGTACAAACATCTGGGCTTATCTGTAAAAATCAGGGAAAAAAATGAAATTCTCAATATCTTGCTTCACCTTCTAACCGGGTAGGACAGGGCATGTAAAGAACGCCTTGTGTTCACGGTTTTGTTATTTGTTCCTTTTGTCTGCATTTGTGCTTTAACTAAGGGTGTGATTTGCACAAAGTAGGGTTGCACAATCTGGGTGGCACGAAATACTTTAACGGCTGCCATTTCATGAAATGGTTTTACAAATTCAGTTCATAAAGCATACGTATAAAGGTGGCTGCAAATTAAATAAAAACAACTCGATGCAGAACTGTACATGAAAGAATGCTTCATTGCTATTTTGTATTTTTGACTGTAAGAACACAATGCCCGACAAGGAAAATGTTTCCTGCAGGGCAAAGAGAGTGCTTAATTTGAGCAGGTTTTTGCCGGGTGTCAGCCCCGGCACATCTGCAGAGAAAAAAAAGAATAACAGTGTAGCATCCGCCATCGGGACTGTGTAAGCAGTCAGTGACACCACAAAAGGGATGCAGCCAGGGAAGTAAATCAAACACTGAAAAGCAATATTAGCTTTCAGACAAAAAAAGGGCACATTGTATTCGGGCAACTAAGAACACTTAAAAGAAAAACTAAAAGTGGAGGACTGAATTGTCACTATAATTTTAATTGTAACTTTAATTTTAAGCACTGGACTTCTTGAGACTCTCAGCTTTCAAATGAGCCATCTTTCTTGTTTGCCTAAATGAAAGGTATTTTTTTGTCAACAATACATTTAAAAGTATTCCAAACACCACTGCACATCCGACGCATCATAGTAACAGCTGATGAGACCTCATAAGGACATTTCCACCCTGCACTTATTTTTAGAATATAAGCTCTGAGGGGAGATTTGTGCTGATGCCATGTGTGTTGATTCCGTTGGCATTAGTATTGTCTGCATGCTGCCTTGTATGTTAAGTGGTCTCTGAACCATTTGTGTAGAGAGTTGGTGTTGTAGCAAGATGTGTAACTTTATATGTGTCTCAGGTTTTTCATTGAAACCTAGAAAAGTGTTTACACAATGCGGTTATCACACTTGCTTTGAAGAAAGGTGTGCCTGGAGAATAGTGTGCTGCAAGCCAATGGCATCCAGAGTAATGTTTACCTGAAACCAACAGCAAGAGGTGCCTAGTGCCAACCACACAGGAGCAAGCTGTGTCTGGAACCCACAGCATTACAGCACGCTGTCAGGAGTGAACTGTACCAGAGCTATGTGTACCTGGAGCCAATAACGGGTATGCCTACAGCCAACAGTCTCCATTAGAACCGCAATCTAAAAGCAACAGCACTGGAGCAAGGTGTGACTAGAGAGAACCGTACTTTGAGAGAAAGGCACCAGAACAAGGCACGCCTAGAGACAACCGCACCGGAGCAGGGTGTGCCTGGAGTCAACATTACCAGAGCAAAGTGTACCTGGAGCCAATGGCACAATGCAAGGTGAAAGCCAACAGTTCCTAGTTTAACCACTAACTAAAAGGAAGCACACTGGAGCAAAGCGTGCCTAGATCTAGGACTACAGAGCAAGATGTGGCTAGACACAACAACACAGAGCAAGATGTGCCAGTTGCCGACAACACTGGGGGAAGATGTGTGTGTTGTGTGATCATCACTGAGCACAATGTAGCTAAAGCTTTTTAATTTTGGGCACACTATGCTTTAGAGCAAGGTATACCTATAGCCAACTGCACAGCACAAGGTGTGCATCAAGGCAACAACACTTAAACCAGAGAAAGGGATGGGCAGGCAAAAGGTGTGCTAGAGAGATCACTGGACTAATGCACTAAATGCAGCCACCCAACATTAAGGTACCCATGCAGACATGTACATCTTTTGTATCCTGGCGTTGTGGCCAGGTGAAATTCTAGGGCTTGGTAAGTGTGAGTGATGAAGCAGAATAAGAATGTGTGATGTCATCCCATGTAGAATGTGTGTGCCTGAGTAAGTGTGTTCCGTCACCTGTCGGTTGGTGCAGGGGCAGTCTTTAGATGCATTCTGTACGCGTGTATCCCAGTAAATCACTTAATATTAGATGACGATTCTCCTGTTCATCCAGCCTCTTTTTTTGCATATTTTATATCCATGAATATGCAGACAAATGCACACAGGCATAAGTGGCCAAAGAGCCAGCACTTGTATAGCCACGCATCAAAAGGGTACACGCGCATGCACATTCACCCATTCATACTCTGGCACCACAACTCATATACCATCACTCATGCTCACAGAGAACCTGGAATCTATAGGCGCACATAAATACATGTGGTCACACATGTCTACCACACATGTAGGCAAGCAAGCATATTATCTTGAGTTCTAATCCCAGCTCCACCACTTTCCCAAATTTCGGTTACTCTGGGCAAAAGCACTTTATCTTCCTGTGCCTCCATTCTTCTAGCTAAAAAAATTGATCTGTTTATAAGCGAAAAGTTAGCTAGTCATTAACAAATATACAGTGTTATGCAGTACTATTTAAAATACATGTTCCCATACAGCGCTCCCATCGTACCCCTCTTTCTGAATTCGAATACCAACTGGACCTTCTTTGTACAGCTGCTCAGGATAAGATGCTTTTGCATTCAGTTTTCTCTGCAGTGCTCGGTTGTGTCCCAGCTGGGTCTGGGGTGCCATGGCTGATTGATGTAAGTGTCCTAATTAGAATATTACATATATACATGGTCATTATGGGTGTCGAACGATTTTGCGAGGCATAGATAAATGCCAGGTGAAAGGCGTTGCATAATTTATGCGAGGCCCCTTCGCACAATTATGAGTTGAAAAACTCGTTGGCGAAGGCCACCTCGCATTTATCTATGGCCTCGCATTTGTTTTGTGAGGCCTCGGGCGGGTCCTATGCCCCGCCCACATATTACATCACAACGCCGATGCCCCGCCCACACCCCGCCCACACAGGCAGTGTTTGCTTATGTGGGTGGGGTGAAGGCGGGCGAAAATGATGTGACGCCTGAGTGGGCGGGGCGTGGTGGGGCATCAGCCCCGCCCACTCTGGCATCACAGCGTCACGTTTAAGCCCAGCCTCCACCCCGCCCACATAAGGGAACACTGCCTGTGCCCACCAGCTCGGCACTACCCTGTGACTACCTGATTCAATTTGGGAAGTGAGGGGGCAGTCCCTGACCTTGAGGTTGCAAAAAGCCTAAATATCTGCCTGTTACCTGCCTGTCTGAACTATTTAGTAGGCTAAGCCAATGTCCCTAACTGCTGGTCTGATGCTCAAAGGACCAACCTGCCTGGTACTGGCAGCCGTATATCTGCATGATACGTGCTTGCCTGGTTCTAGGGATGGTTGGGATGTTAACAGACAGTTCTGTGAACTGGACCGTTTATCTGCATACCAAATTGTACTGTTGTGTCTCCAGTTTAGAGAAAACGTCAGCCTTCAACCAGCCGGATCCTCCAAGTACATGTGCGTGTGATGCTCTTCTGTAAGTGTACAACTTTGTCTCTCTGCCAGTACTTGACTGTTTCCCTACTGGTTGTTAGGCCAGTACACACTAGGACAAACAAGCATACCTGACTGTCAGAATTGGAAATTCTGCTGGGTGCTCTGTGGAGGCAGGTTCTACCCCAACTTGCCAGCGGGTGTCATGGCTGCCCTGCATGGCCAGAGATAAAATGGTGGTTGCCAGTTGGTCAAAAACAGACTAAACAGAGTAATCTGCTAGTATGGCCTATGGAAGGCTCATTTCATGTAGGACACAATGAAGCTGTCCGCTTAATATTGAAGG
Organism: Desmognathus catahoula; assembly: GCA_034783935.1. NCBI lineage: Eukaryota > Metazoa > Chordata > Amphibia > Caudata > Plethodontidae > Desmognathus > Desmognathus catahoula. Next base: position 10,407 of record JAVHNH010000144.1, read on the forward strand.
TTAAAATTATTGAAGG
>JAVHNH010000146.1:0-10405 GCA_034783935.1 Desmognathus catahoula
ATTTGTTCTGCAAATGGACAGCTGGGCGCACTCTGATAGAGGTTAGAGGACAAACTGTATCCACTAGGGATTGCCTGTAGCGCTTCAGCGCTATCCAAGGTGCATGTGCGTGCGGTTGCCTCGGTAGCGCTTTCTCTTGTTCTTATGGTTGCGTTGTCGGCTTTGTTTACTTCCGCGCCGTCACGCATGTCGGGTCGGTCGCGCACCAGCCAATCACAGCGCTGGGATTTAGCCAATCACCACGCTGGGATTACGGAACCCTCCTCCAATCACCACACAGGGATTCCTACCTTCATCCTCTCTAGGACGCCAGTTTCGACCACACCTTGCTTCTTAGTAAGTCTTGCGTGTAGTTTACCGGTTCTCCGTTTCTCTGCTCGTTGTTTCCTCTCAGCGTTCTGTCGATTCCTGAATTTGCAGTTCCTTTCGTTTCCTCTTAGTTCTGCAGCCTTTTGGTTTACCCTTCCAACCTCCCTCTTAGCTCCACAGGTTTTTTCCGTTCCGTTAGCCTTCGGTCCTACTTGCCTTTTCCGTCCCTATTCCTCATCCCCTGGTTTTTCCTCATTGTTTGTTCTGTTTTGGTTGTATGTTTTCACCGTGGGTTTAGTATTGTCCTTCCTTTTTTATTATTAGGTGCAGGTTAGCAGCTTCCCAGGTTCCTGCTTTAATTAGGTCCTCCTTTCAGGTTCCTGCTTTTGTAGGCCTAGTTTTAGATTAGGGACAGCTCACAACTTGTCTGGTTCAGCTCCCAGGTTTCCTGCTTTCCTCTAGGGTCCACCGGAGGTTTTTCTGCCTCGTCAGGCTTTTCCTCCACAATCACCCACGGTGTCTTGAGTCACCCAGTGAACTGTGTGACTAAAGCTAACGTGCGGTACTCACTCCAGATTACAGAGTAAGGTGAGTCCTCACGTATATATTTTGGTACACAGTAACAGACTAAGAAGCCTAAAAGCTTTTTGGGTCCTTGTACCATGGCTTCTATTGAAGATTTAACGGCAGCTATCCAACAATTGGGACAGCAGCTACAGTCAGTGAGGACTGAGAATGCTGCCATGAAGGCCATAATAAATAGTAAACCTCCAGTGGTGATTGAACCATCTGTAGTTAATTCCAATATTGAGAAATTCTCTGGGGATCCGCGTAAATTGAAAGAATTTCTAAACGCCTGCAAAGTACAGTTCCTTTTCCGAAACGAACAGTTTTCTACCGACAAGTCTAAGGTAGGATTCGTTATAAGCAATTGTACAGGCAATGCCCTAGCTTGGGCCACACCTTATGTGGTAGCCAATGACGCTATGTTAGCCAACTTCACTGTTTTTGAAACCGCCTTTATCAGAATGTTTCAGAGAGAGAAGGCAGCTTTTTCCTGCGAGGAATCATTACTAGACTGTGTACAGGGAAGTAAGGATGTTATGTCTTTTGTTACTACTTTTAAGGCGTTGGCTAATGAGACTAGATGGACGGATGCGGTTCTGTTGCCTTTATTTCGGAGAGGTCTTAAGGAGGACATAAAGGATGAGATTGCCCGTAGCCCCAGGCCTACTAGCCTTAACCAGCTGATCGAATCGGCCTTAGAGATAGAATTTCGGATGAATGAGAGAAAGGGTGAACGCCGTCGGGTGCTCCCCAGTACATCTCGTAACTATCGTACCGGGGAATACACCAGAACAGAGACCCGTAAGGAAAGCAAAGAAGAACCAATGCAGATTGGTAATACACGGGGTCCTTTGACTCAGGAGGAAAGACTGCATCGTAGAAATAAGGGGTTGTGCATGTACTGTGGTTCTGACTCGCATCTCGTAAAGGACTGTAATTTATGTCCACCACGTAGATCGGCGGAAAACTTCAGCACCCGCAAGTAGATAGGGACACTCCTGCGGGTGTTTTGACCAGTCCCTTGTGTGGTTTCTCTCATGACGAACATCGTCTGCTTTATCTTTCCGTTGTGTTAAGTTGGCCAGGTGGAGAACCCATTAAGGTCGTGGCTTTGCTGGATTGCGGAGCTGCGGGACTTTTTATAGATACTGAGTGGGCTAAACAACATGGAGTACCCTTGGTGTCCAAACAACAGCCTACCGCTATACAAACGGTAGATGGTACGCCTATCAGCTCAGGGTTGGTTCTATGGCAAACAATTCCCACTGGTCTAGTAATGAGTAAACACCGAGAAAGTGTAGCTTGGGATTGCATAAGGTCACCACATAGCCCTCTCATTTTGGGGCTGCCCTGGCTTCGACGTCATAATCCATATGTCAATTGGAAATTAGGTACTGTTCTGTTCGCGTCCGAATATTGCTTCGAGCAGTGTTTCCAGGACAGTCCGTGGGCAGGGCAGGAAATTAAAGTAAACAGATCTCCAGAGAACCAAGATGTTATCGATAATACTATCAGTCTATTAATACCCAAGGAATACGAGGCTTATTCCCAGATTTTCGAGAAATCAGACAGCAAACCACTACCTCCTCACAGGGATGTAGATTGTAGAATCGATCTGGTAGAGGACGCACGTATTCCTTTTGGTCGTATGTACAGTCTCTCACCTAAAGAACGAAAGGTACTACTTGAGTATTTGACAGAACATTTGGAACAAGGCCTTATTAAACCGTCCAGATCTGCCGCCGGAGCGCCTTTGTTTTTCGTGGCAAAGAAAACCGGAGACCTAAGGCCGTGCGTGGATTATAGAGCATTGAACGCTGTTACCATCAGAGATCGCTATCCCTTGCCCCTTATTCATGATGTCCTGGAAGCTATCACAGGTGCCAACATTTTTACTAAGATTGATTTACGAGGTGCCTATCACCTGTTAAGAGTACGAGAAAACGATGAATGGAAGACGGCCTTTCGTACCCCATTCGGTCTTTTCGAATACCGAGTCATGCCGTTTGGGCTAGTAAACGCACCTGCTATATTCCAAAGGTTTATGGATGCACTTTTCTCAGATCTTCTCATGATTTCCGTCGTTGTGTATCTGGATGACATACTTATTTTCTCACGGTCACGACAGGAACATGTATCTCATACCACAGAGGTGTTAAACCGTTTGCTTGTCAATCAGTTATTGAGTAAGCCTGAGAAATGTGTTTTTCACGCCAATAAGGTGGAATACTTAGGCTACATTCTGTCTGAAGAGGGGTTTCAGATGGACCCAAAGAAGGTTAGCGCCATCTTGGAATGGCGCCCACCGACTTCAGTAAAAGCACTACAAAGATTTCTTGGGGTTGCCAATTATTATCGCAACTTCATTAAGGATTTCGCCGATTGTGTGAAACCATTAACCGTATTGTTGCAAAAGGACGTAAAGTATACTTGGACTACACCCCAGCAGGACAGCTTTGAACATCTCAAGGAGCTGTTCACGCGCGCTCCCGTTTTGCTACCTCCTAACGACGAAGAACCATTTATTGTGGATACGGATGCTTCTGATGTGGCACTGGGCGCAGTGCTCATTCAGGTGTCTCAGAATGACTCCCAAGAACATCCGGTGGCATTTTATTCCCGGACGTTGGTTGCAGCCGAACGTAACTACTCCACTATTGAGAAGGAGTTGCTGGCTGTTCGCTGCGCTCTTACTGAGTGGAGACACCACCTATTAGGGGCCAGGCATAAATTTCTTATACGAACTGATCACAAGAACTTGGGAGTATTACGCAACATGGATTGCAGAAATAGTCGACAAGCGCGATGGGCTTTTTTCTTTTCCCAGTACGAGTTCGACATAACTTATATTCCGGGTACACTAAATATCGTGGCAGATGCTTTGTCTCGGAGTTTCGAATCAAGAGAAGAGAACCTAGTTAAGGAGCCTATATTTTGTCCTACTACTCGGTTTTTGGGTACTTTGATTGATTGGGAAGAACTACGTACACGTCTTGCACAGGACTCCTCCACAAAGGCCACCGAATATTTAACGGATTCACGGTTTCATCTTAAGAATGGGCTTCTTTACTTCCAGGATCAACTCGTCCTTTATGATTATGATGACCGTCTATTGGCACTCCGTTCTTGTCATGATAATCCGGTCTCCGGTCATCGGGGTATCACGGGTACGTTTAACCTGATATCTCGTTATTTCTGGTGGAAAGATATGATGAAAGAGGTTACTAGCTATGTTCAGGCCTGTCCCGTCTGCGCACAAGGCAAGGTCCAGGTTGGCAAGAAAGTCGGGCCACTTCTTCCATTAGGGGTACCCACGTTGCCATGGCAACATATTTCCATGGATTTTTTGGTAGACCTGCCCCGGTCCGATGATTACACTACGATTCTGACAGTTATCGACTCCTTTTCTAAAATGGTACATTTCGTCCCATTAAAGAAATTACCGAATGCTAAACAGTTGGCAGAAGTGTTTTTTAGGGAGATTTTCCGCCTACATGGGCTGCCGGAAGTTATTGTGTCTGATAGAGGAGCGCAGTTTATTTCCAGGTTTTGGGGAGCAGTATGTGCTTGTCTGGGTATTTCCAGGGCCTTATCGTCTGCCTACCATCCGCAGTCTAACGGGCAGACTGAAAGGGTACAACGTACGCTTAAGTCGTACTTGCGTATGTACGTTAATCAAAGGCAGGATGATTGGGTGACCTATTTGCCCATAGCTGAATATTCCATAAACAATGCCACACATAGTGCCACGAACCATTCCCCATTCTTTGTCATGTATGGCAGACATCCGCGTTCCTTGTCTTTTCATCCCCCTACAAATAGTGTACCAGCCGCTTCGGACCATGTTAAGCAGATGGAGGCGATTAATCAACAGGTACATCTCAATTTAGAAAGATCTAAGATCGCCATGAAGAGAAGGGCGGACAAGAATCGTCGTGCGTCTCCGGGTTATACTGTCGGTGATATGGTGTGGCTGGCGTCTGAAAACCTTCCACTGATGGGGGTTCAAAGGTTCAGGAAACGTTATGTGGGTCCATTTCGGATTCTCAAACAGATTAATCAGGTCACTTACCGGCTTCAGTTACCGATTCGATGGAAAGTATGCCCATCCTTCCATGTTTCCTTGCTTAAACCTTTTGTTCATGATCCATTTGATCGGTCGGTTTGCCCCCCTCCTCCGGTCTTGCGTGCGGGCTTTGTGGAATACGAGGTCGAGGATGTTTTGGACTCGCGTATTTGTCATGGTCAACTACAATATTTAGTGCATTGGAAGGGCTACGACAATGCTGATAGGTCCTGGGAGTCCGCCAGGTCTGTTCACGCTTCTACGTTGGTTCGTTTGTTTCATCGTCGCTGTCCTGCCAAACCGGGCCCTGCGGGGAGGGGGCATACTGTAGCGCTTCAGCGCTATCCGAGGCGCATGTGCGTGCGGTTGCCTCGGTAGCGCTTTTTCGCTTGTTGTTATGGGTGCATTGTCGGCTTGTTTACATCCGCGCCGGCACACGTTTTGTGCCGGTTGCATGCCAGCCAATCACAGCGCTGGGATTACGGAACTTCCCCCAATCACCACGCAGGAATTCTTACCTTACTCCTTTTTAGGACGCCGTTTACGACCACACCTTGCTTCTTAGTAAGTCTTACGTCTAGGTATCGGTTCCCGTTACCCTGCTCGTTGTTTCTTCTAGCGCTTCTCGATCCCTGTATTTGCAGTTCCTTTTGTTTCCGATCATTTCGGTAGCCTTTGTTTTGCTCTTCCATCCTTCCGTTCTGTTTCACAGGTTTCCCCCAGTCCCGTCTTCAGTCTTACTGCTTTTTCCGGCCCTAAATTTCCCATGTTTTATTTCCTCATTTGTTTTGTTTTTGTTTTTGGTGATATGTTCCACCGTGGGTTTTAGTTCTGTCCTTCCGTCATCTAAATTAGGTGCAGGTTAGCAGCTTCCCAGGTTTCCTGTTTAATTAGGTCCTCCTTTCAGGTTCCTGCTTTGTAGGTCTAGCTTTAGATGAGGGACAGCTCACAATTTGTCTTGTTCAGCTCCCAGGTATCCTGCTTCCATCGAGGGTCCACCGGAGGTTTTTCTGCCTCGTCAGGCTTTTCCTCCACAATCACCCACGGTGTCTTGAGTCACCCAGTGAACTGTGTGACTAAAGCTAACGTGCGGTACTCACTCCAGATTACAGAGTAAGGTGAGTCCTCACGTATATATTTTGGTACACAGTAACAGACTAAGAAGCCTAAAAGCTTTTTGGGTCCTTGTACCATGGCTTCTATTGAAGATTTAACGGCAGCTATCCAACAATTGGGACAGCAGCTACAGTCAGTGAGGACTGAGAATGCTGCCATGAAGGCCATAATAAATAGTAAACCTCCAGTGGTGATTGAACCATCTGTAGTTAATTCCAATATTGAGAAATTCTCTGGGGATCCGCGTAAATTGAAAGAATTTCTAAACGCCTGCAAAGTACAGTTCCTTTTCCGAAACGAACAGTTTTCTACCGACAAGTCTAAGGTAGGATTCGTTATAAGCAATTGTACAGGCAATGCCCTAGCTTGGGCCACACCTTATGTGGTAGCCAATGACGCTATGTTAGCCAACTTCACTGTTTTTGAAACCGCCTTTATCAGAATGTTTCAGAGAGAGAAGGCAGCTTTTTCCTGCGAGGAATCATTACTAGACTGTGTACAGGGAAGTAAGGATGTTATGTCTTTTGTTACTACTTTTAAGGCGTTGGCTAATGAGACTAGATGGACGGATGCGGTTCTGTTGCCTTTATTTCGGAGAGGTCTTAAGGAGGACATAAAGGATGAGATTGCCCGTAGCCCCAGGCCTACTAGCCTTAACCAGCTGATCGAATCGGCCTTAGAGATAGAATTTCGGATGAATGAGAGAAAGGGTGAACGCCGTCGGGTGCTCCCCAGTACATCTCGTAACTATCGTACCGGGGAATACACCAGAACAGAGACCCGTAAGGAAAGCAAAGAAGAACCAATGCAGATTGGTAATACACGGGGTCCTTTGACTCAGGAGGAAAGACTGCATCGTAGAAATAAGGGGTTGTGCATGTACTGTGGTTCTGACTCGCATCTCGTAAAGGACTGTAATTTATGTCCACCACGTAGATCGGCGGAAAACTTCAGCACCCGCAAGTAGATAGGGACACTCCTGCGGGTGTTTTGACCAGTCCCTTGTGTGGTTTCTCTCATGACGAACATCGTCTGCTTTATCTTTCCGTTGTGTTAAGTTGGCCAGGTGGAGAACCCATTAAGGTCGTGGCTTTGCTGGATTGCGGAGCTGCGGGACTTTTTATAGATACTGAGTGGGCTAAACAACATGGAGTACCCTTGGTGTCCAAACAACAGCCTACCGCTATACAAACGGTAGATGGTACGCCTATCAGCTCAGGGTTGGTTCTATGGCAAACAATTCCCACTGGTCTAGTAATGAGTAAACACCGAGAAAGTGTAGCTTGGGATTGCATAAGGTCACCACATAGCCCTCTCATTTTGGGGCTGCCCTGGCTTCGACGTCATAATCCATATGTCAATTGGAAATTAGGTACTGTTCTGTTCGCGTCCGAATATTGCTTCGAGCAGTGTTTCCAGGACAGTCCGTGGGCAGGGCAGGAAATTAAAGTAAACAGATCTCCAGAGAACCAAGATGTTATCGATAATACTATCAGTCTATTAATACCCAAGGAATACGAGGCTTATTCCCAGATTTTCGAGAAATCAGACAGCAAACCACTACCTCCTCACAGGGATGTAGATTGTAGAATCGATCTGGTAGAGGACGCACGTATTCCTTTTGGTCGTATGTACAGTCTCTCACCTAAAGAACGAAAGGTACTACTTGAGTATTTGACAGAACATTTGGAACAAGGCCTTATTAAACCGTCCAGATCTGCCGCCGGAGCGCCTTTGTTTTTCGTGGCAAAGAAAACCGGAGACCTAAGGCCGTGCGTGGATTATAGAGCATTGAACGCTGTTACCATCAGAGATCGCTATCCCTTGCCCCTTATTCATGATGTCCTGGAAGCTATCACAGGTGCCAACATTTTTACTAAGATTGATTTACGAGGTGCCTATCACCTGTTAAGAGTACGAGAAAACGATGAATGGAAGACGGCCTTTCGTACCCCATTCGGTCTTTTCGAATACCGAGTCATGCCGTTTGGGCTAGTAAACGCACCTGCTATATTCCAAAGGTTTATGGATGCACTTTTCTCAGATCTTCTCATGATTTCCGTCGTTGTGTATCTGGATGACATACTTATTTTCTCACGGTCACGACAGGAACATGTATCTCATACCACAGAGGTGTTAAACCGTTTGCTTGTCAATCAGTTATTGAGTAAGCCTGAGAAATGTGTTTTTCACGCCAATAAGGTGGAATACTTAGGCTACATTCTGTCTGAAGAGGGGTTTCAGATGGACCCAAAGAAGGTTAGCGCCATCTTGGAATGGCGCCCACCGACTTCAGTAAAAGCACTACAAAGATTTCTTGGGGTTGCCAATTATTATCGCAACTTCATTAAGGATTTCGCCGATTGTGTGAAACCATTAACCGTATTGTTGCAAAAGGACGTAAAGTATACTTGGACTACACCCCAGCAGGACAGCTTTGAACATCTCAAGGAGCTGTTCACGCGCGCTCCCGTTTTGCTACCTCCTAACGACGAAGAACCATTTATTGTGGATACGGATGCTTCTGATGTGGCACTGGGCGCAGTGCTCATTCAGGTGTCTCAGAATGACTCCCAAGAACATCCGGTGGCATTTTATTCCCGGACGTTGGTTGCAGCCGAACGTAACTACTCCACTATTGAGAAGGAGTTGCTGGCTGTTCGCTGCGCTCTTACTGAGTGGAGACACCACCTATTAGGGGCCAGGCATAAATTTCTTATACGAACTGATCACAAGAACTTGGGAGTATTACGCAACATGGATTGCAGAAATAGTCGACAAGCGCGATGGGCTTTTTTCTTTTCCCAGTACGAGTTCGACATAACTTATATTCCGGGTACACTAAATATCGTGGCAGATGCTTTGTCTCGGAGTTTCGAATCAAGAGAAGAGAACCTAGTTAAGGAGCCTATATTTTGTCCTACTACTCGGTTTTTGGGTACTTTGATTGATTGGGAAGAACTACGTACACGTCTTGCACAGGACTCCTCCACAAAGGCCACCGAATATTTAACGGATTCACGGTTTCATCTTAAGAATGGGCTTCTTTACTTCCAGGATCAACTCGTCCTTTATGATTATGATGACCGTCTATTGGCACTCCGTTCTTGTCATGATAATCCGGTCTCCGGTCATCGGGGTATCACGGGTACGTTTAACCTGATATCTCGTTATTTCTGGTGGAAAGATATGATGAAAGAGGTTACTAGCTATGTTCAGGCCTGTCCCGTCTGCGCACAAGGCAAGGTCCAGGTTGGCAAGAAAGTCGGGCCACTTCTTCCATTAGGGGTACCCACGTTGCCATGGCAACATATTTCCATGGATTTTTTGGTAGACCTGCCCCGGTCCGATGATTACACTACGATTCTGACAGTTATCGACTCCTTTTCAAAAATGGTACATTTCATCCCATTAAAGAAATTACCAAATGCTAAACAGTTGGCAGAAGTGTTTTTCAGGGAGATTTTCCGCTTACATGGTCTTCCTGAAGTTATTGTTTCTGATAGAGGAGCCCAGTTTATCTCCAGGTTTTGGGGAGCAGTATGTGCCTGTCTTGGTATTTCCAGGGCCTTATCGTCTGCATACCATCCGCAGTCAAACGGTCAGACTGAAAGAGTACAACGTTCTCTTAAGTCGTACTTACGTATGTACGTTAATCAAAGGCAGGATGATTGGGCGACCTATCTGCCCATAGCTGAATATTCCATAAACAATGCCACGCATAGCGCCACGAACCATTCACCATTCTTTGTCATGTATGGCAGACATCCCCGTTCCTTGTATTTTCATCCTCCTGAGACAATTGTACCAGCTGCTTCGGGCCATGTTAAGCATATGGAGGAGATAAATAAACAAGTCCACCTAAATCTTGAAAGGTCTAAGATTGTTATGAAGAGGAAGGCAGACAGGAATCGTCGCCCGGCTCCGTCTTTCGCTGTGGGAGATATGGTTTGGTTGGCCTCTGAGAATCTTCCGCTTATGGGGGTTCAAAGATTCAGGAGACGTTATGTGGGCCCTTTTCCGATAATTATGAAGATCAATCCGGTCACTTACCGACTGCGCTTACCTACGCGATGGAAAATATGCCCATCGTTCCATGTTTCTTTACTTAAGCCTTTTTTGCATGATCCCTTTGATCGGTCGGTTCATCCCCCTCCGCCCGTTCTCCGTGCAGGGATTGTAGAATATGAGGTGGAGGAGGTGTTAGACTTGCATATAAGTCACGGTCAGCTGCAGTACTTGATTCATTGGAAAGGTTATGACAATACGGATCGGTCCTGGGAATCAGCCAGAGCGGTTCACGCACCCGCGCTGGTCCGTTTCTTTCATCGTCGTTGCCCCGATAAA
>JAVHNH010000149.1:0-10326 GCA_034783935.1 Desmognathus catahoula
TATGATATATGTAAAGTCCCAAAGTTTTTCTTCAGGCAAGTTACTGAGGCCGAAGTTATTAGCATAATTTCTTCTATGAAACCTACGTCATACAAAGGGGACATCTGTACAGCGGAGTTAATTCAGAAATTGGTAATAGTGCTGGCACGGCCATTACCAAATTGGTCAATACAAAGACCATGTGGGATGCCGGAGTGAGCAGTCGCATGCTCTAGAGCTCCGCTCCCTGCCCGGCCCTAGCAATTGCTAACATACCGATACAGTGCGACTCTTTGGACGAACGGAACCTACAGAAGGAGCAGTGAAGAGGTGGTGAACATATGGCTGGAAAAGACAGACAAAAGCAACCAAAAATAAGCGATTACGCTGCCATGAGTGCCGCAAAGAACACAAGAAGGCGGGAGGAGATGGCGCTGCAGCCGGGAGAGCGACATGCGACCACGGACGGGGATGGGGGCTCCGGTGGCACTGACCTTGAAAGAATTCTTGCGGAGATAAAGTTATTTCGGAATGACATGTCGGATAAGACAGACAGGCTTGAAATAAAGATGGATTTATTTCAAAACCGGTGCAACTCCATGGAAGATCGGATAAAAGAACTGGAGGACCGGATCTCGAGCCTGGAGGACTCCATACCGAAAATAACTGAGACGCAGGCGGTGCACACCTCTGCAGTTAAGGCACTGGAAATTGGCCTTGATGGGCTTGAAAATCGTGGGAGGCGCAATAACGTGAGATTAATCGGGCTGCCGGAGGGCAGTGAAGGAGGCGCTCACACGGATTTCTTTGAGAAACTACTGATGGAGGTGCTCCCGAATGCGAAGAGGACTAAGTTCTTTTCTGTGGTACGTGCACATCGGACCTTCGGCCCGAGACCAATACCTGGTGCTCCCCCTAGAGCGGTGCTTATTCGGTTTTTACATTTTAGGGACCGAGATGCGATTTTGGCGGCAGCCCGCGAACTGGGAGATGTGAAATATCGAAATGCATGTTTACATTTTTACCAGGACCTCTCCATCAACGTGCAACGTGAGAGGAAGCGCTTTGACAATGCAAAGCAAATGTTACGTGATAGAGGCATCAAATATGGTATGTTATTTCCTGCACGATTGCGAGTGGAGTGGGATGGTAAAGTGCTGTTTTTCACAAATCCGAAAGAAGTGTGTGATTTCGTCGAGAGGAACGGAGCGCGTTCACGGGTCAATGATGACTCTGAAATGCGCTCTGAGAACTGAAACCTGAAGTATGCATTGATGTTTTTTACACGTCGGCATGGGACTTTAGGAGGAATATGCTATTTTGCAAAAGAACTGAGTGTATATACAAGATGGTGGCAGAACTTCTTTCGCACATGGTGTTGGCGGATGGGTACTTCTTCTTGTGCCATGTTTGGTGGTGACGGGTGTCATGATTGATGATTGACACCGCGGAATGATCTCTTCTGCTTCAATGGCCCTGACTGGTGGGATGTGGAGAGCGGGCAGAGATCTGATTGGCGCAAACTGATGCTGGAGCTGGAGAGACGGTCGCTGAGGCGCTGCCACCAAGTGGTTTCGGGTGGCAACAACATGAGAGCTGTTTCGATTCACGGCACTTGTGCTTTGGAAATGGATGACTAGCCACAAATGTACTGGTAGAGATATGCTGCAAAATTAAAACTTGATATGTTTTGCCTCACTTCTCAATTCAGCGTAGTGAGATTGATCTGCACTGTGGTAATGGAATGCGACTTCGATGCACGCTTTGAGGAATGTAGTGCACAGAAAGACTCACAAACACATGAGTGCGACAAATGGCAGTGGCTGCTGGTCCCTGAAATGCACTCTTACCGCCATCGGCTGGTTGAAAAACAAGTATTTCACAGTTAAGCGCTACGAAGCGATCTGATGCAACACGAACTTGCGCGCTTTCGGATGTGGATGCTGTGGGAAGCTGTGAGGTTATGCATGACATATGTTTTGCCACGTTTCATGCCATTTTTTGTCATATCTTGAGTGGACTGAGTGGACTGAGTCGCATATGGTTTGAACGATTTACATTAGGATGCAGGCATGATTTCCATTTGCTACTCCCGGGACCGAAGCTGGTCCTTTGTATTAAAATACCTACTGCACATACAGTCCGGATGAATACTGAAGTAACGGCAAATGATACGTGATGATGTTACTGTGAATATTGGAAAAGCATGCCAGAAAGGTGGATGGCTAATTTGAGAATGGTGGGCTTGGAGGGGGGGGCGGGGCTCTCTCGGGTATGTTCTATGTTGGTCTCCAAAAGGGTTAAATCAAGATGTTTATATAAAATATACAGTTGTATGTTAAGGTTAAGTTTAATGTTAGGTTTGTGGTGTTTGGTGTTGGCTGTGCATGAATTTTTATTGAGAGATTCCCTGAATAAAATGGCCGAAGAGTGGTTAGAACTAATATTGAAGTGGCTGCGACATAAAATAGGATATGTTTGGTCAAAGTATGGAATTGATGATTGTGATGATGCAACACGTTATATCTAGGTATGGCTGGGTATGAAGTGAAGTTTTTAACTTGGAATGTCAGAGGAATGAATGAGAGGAAAAAAAAAGAGAATGTGATGCGGTGTTGTACACAAAGAAATGCTGATGTTCTGCTACTGCAGGAAACGCATTGGCATGGTCCAGCACATAGCAAGAGGAATAAATATGGGGCTTATGTTGTATACTTCTCAAACTTCCATAAGGGCAGCAGGGGCGTGTGTACGATGATACATGCTGCGTTACCATTTAAACTAGTGGATAGATACTCAGATGACACGGGGAGGGTGTTGATTTTATATGGTGTTCTGCTGGGTAGTGAGGTGGTGATCGCTAACATCTATGGTCCAAACTTTGACGCCCCTGAATTTGTAGATGGTGTATTCCATTTTAACTTTGTGCTCGATTCCAGACTAGACAGATCCTCCTCTGTTTTGAAGCCAATAAGTCGTTGCGCCAACAGAACACTGTATTATATGGATATTTTCGACATGGTTGATGCTTGGAGAGTTAGGTTTCCCAATGCTCCTGGGTACACATTCTTCTCGACTGTCCACAAAATGAACTCGAGAATAGACAGATTTTTAATTTCAGATGTATTATTTTGCAAAATGTCTGAAATCGATACTGCTGTTCGCACAGTTTCTGAACATTCCCTTGTACTGATGACACTCAAATGGTGTAGGTCTTATAATAGGCTGCGGAACTGGTCCTTTCGGCCAGAGGTGATGCGTGATGCTGTGATGGCTAACAAACTAAACATGCACGTAAGAGAATTTTTTTCTGAGAATGGTGAATCAGATACGTCTAAGCAAACAAGGTGGGAGGCGTTTAAATGTACAATCAGAGGTCTTGTTGCAAATGATGAATGCAACCTTAGGCGTGCCCTGAGGAGTGAAAAGACTACACTGGAATCTCAGATACGTTCACTAGAAAATAAATATGCAAGGACTTCAGATGACGCAATACTTAAGGAAATTAGTGAGGCGCAGACTAAATATAAGAATGCATTGAGTAGTGAACATTCCCTGACATCAAGACCGAACAACGCCCGTTTTTATTGGCAAGCTGATAAAGCTAATACTCTTTTGGCTAGGATACTTAAGCAGGAGGGTTCGACTAGGAGCATAGCTGAAATTCTAAATGGTGAAGGAGAGCGGGTGACTGATCCGGCAGGTGTAATGGGGGAATTCACAGCGTATCTGGCGGATGTATACTCTGGGTCTGAACACGTTGAACAGAATGCTATGAATGAGTATTTGGACGAGATACAACTACCGAGACTAGAAGGTGCTCTGAGTGAGACAATGGAGGGACCGATTCAATTGCACGAGATTGAAGTAGCAATTAAGGAACTGTGTGCTGGGAGTCACGTGATGACGGCGAGGTGAGCGGTCGCAAGCTGAGGGAGCTCCGCAGCGCGGCTAGATAAACTGTCAGCCCAAACTGATCGGAATTCGACAGAAACAAATTGGAAAGATAGAGGAGGGGGAAAGGACGCGCCGGCGGTGTCAACATGTCGACTAAAGACAAGAAACAGAAAAAAGTGACGGAATTTGCCGAAGTAACCAGAAAGCTGAAAGAGCGCGCACAAGGGACCGAAGCACATGGCGGAGCTTCGCCGGCAGGGGAGCCTATTCGTGGTGCGGGAGCCTCGGAGACCCCGGAGCCGGACCTCCAGCTTATTCTGCGGGAACTTCGGGATCTTCGGACGGAGGTCTCGCAACAGATGGGAGCTCATGGGGTGAAATTGGATATAATGCATACCCGCATTGATGCGATGGCGGAGAGATTCACAGAGGCTGAGGTGCGCATACAGGCACTCGAGGACAAGGTCTCACCGATCGGAAAAACCTGCCAAGAGCTGGAGAAAAGCGTCACATTAATGCAAGCAGCCATCGAGGATGCGGAGGGACGGAACAGAAGGTCGAACATCCGAATCTTGGGGATGCCGGAGAAAACCGTGGAAGGTACGATGGAGAGCTTCCTAGAGAAGTTTATACCGCAGATACTGCCGGCTGCTGTGTTCTCCCCGCAGTTTGTGATCGAGCGTGCGCATCGCATACCCAGCATCAGACCCCGACCTGGGGCCCCGCCGCGCCCGATCATCGCGAAGCTATTGAATTACCGGGACCGGGACACCATTCTCAGAGCGGCACGAGACATAGGGTCACTAGAATGGGAAGGCTCGAGGATCAGCTTCTATCAGGACTTAACACCAGCGACAGTGAAAGCGCGCAAAACGTTTGACACAGTCAAGGCTGAACTCCGCAAGAGGGGGATTGCATACGCGATGCTTCACCCGGCCAGACTGCGGGTCACTGTGAATGGAAAGATCAACTTTTTTCAGTCCCCAAAAGCTACGTGGGACTACCTTGAGACTCTGCATGCGCGGTCACCGAGAGCCTCGCAGAATACACCTATAGCAGAATGACCAAAGGTATGTGCGAATAAGTTAACGAGACTTTCTGGCTGAATTAAGGGCTGACAATGACAATTGAGATTAATGGATTTTAGTCAGAAAATATAATGGCAAAGACAATTGTTTTTCGCTTTTTGGATGCATAAAATGGCCGCCTGTCATGACAGTTTGGAAATGGTAACAATGTTACATGAGGACGGTGTGACACGGACCCGCCCCCCCCCCTCTCTCTGTCTCGATGGTGACACGGCTGCATGCTGGGATGCTGTAAGGGGGCAGGACCGCAGGAGTGGCATCGAGCGGGGGGTGCCCTCTGCAGCCCGAACTTGGCAATGCGCTGGACAGCACTTGCTCATATGTCGTCTCTCAGAGAATACCGCCTGGACTCCCTTGGGCGCGACTGCCCCAGCTGAACGATCGCGGACTCCAGCTAACCGCGAGTGTACTGAGTGTTGTTGAACCCATCCTTATTTCACCTGTTTCCCCCCCCCCTCTTTTTGTCCCTTTGTTTTTGTTTTTTTTTTTTGCCTCCATTTGGCTGGTCGTACATGCGAGTAGCGTTGAGTTGTTTTAAATCAGTTTGATTGCTAGAGTTACGGGAACTTGGGATGACAATTCCACCGATTGGGGGTGGGATGGGGGTGGGAGAAGGGATGAATGTGTTATCAAGGAGCTGTTCATTAGATAAATTTAGAGGAAGGTGGTATATGACTGAGAGAAGGAGGAGTAGGATGAATGCTCTCATACGTTATGAACATAGGACTAAATGTAGATGGAAGTGAAGATATTATCGTGGAACGTGCGTGGGCTGAATTGCATATCTAAGCAGAGAAGGATCGTAAAATACTGTGATAGACGTTGCCCTACGATCATTTTTTTGCAAGAAACACACTTGGACCCCGTGGGGCATGATAGATTTGCACAGGGTTGGGGCAGTAACAGATATTATTCATCCTTCACGAGGAGTGCTAGAGGAGTATTAATCGTTGTGAACAAGCATGTGATGTTTGAAGAACTGGATGTGCGTAAGGATAGAGATGGTAGACTGGTGGTAGTGAGATGCAGGATTTTTGGGAGAATCATAGTACTTGTGAACGTATATGCACCCAACTTTGACTCTCCTGACTTTATACACTCGCTATTTAGTCTGATTAGCGATTGGGGAGACGCACCATGGATCATTGGAGGAGATTTTAATTGCGTTACCCACACAGGTCTTGATAGATCGTCGTTGCAACCAAAGCCTCTGTCACAAACGGCTAACACAACACTGGCATACATGGATTCACATAGACTGTTGGATGCATGGCGTGTCCTAAAACCACAGGAGGGAGGGTTTACATTTTATTCCTCAGCACATGACCTATATTCACGGATAGATAGGTTTTTGGTGTCACAACAATTATTTGCACAGGTTAGAGATATTGTGCTTGAAGCACGCACACTGTCTGATCACAGTCCACTGATCATACAAATAGAGTGGCGCGCTGGCGGAAGCAGATTGAACACATGGCGCTTCAAGGCCGATACACTACTTGATGCCAACTGCGAAGCAGAACTCACTAAACACATTGCACTCTTCTTTGACACCAATAAAGAGAAAGACACAAGTCAGGCGACCCGATGGTTAGCTTTTAAGGGGTACGTTAGAGGAGTGATGTGTGGCATGGAGTCGGGGGTCTTGAAGACTGTACGAAACAGAATTTTAGCGCTGGAGGGGCAGCTGGCAGAATTGGATGAGGCATATTATAGGTCAAGCGATGCAAATATATTAACACAGATAAAAACTACTAGAGATCATTATACAGAAGCAACAAAAATGGAAGCAAATTTTATACATAAAACAGCACAGGCCCGCCAGCACTGGTTACGAGACAAACCCGGTGCATTGCTCGCCAAAATGCTGACAGACCATAGGACACCGTGCCTCATTCCGCGGCTGCGGATGTCCAACGGTGACATCTCCACGAACCCAGTCATGATAGCAAATACACTGTTAGGATTTTATCAGACTTTATACACCGCAGAAGCAAACGTAACGAAGGAAGAAACAGACAGGTACCTGTGTGAACTGGATCTCCCTGGGCTAGAGAGAGACACCCAGGTGGCACTGGGGCAACCAATAGAAGAGATGGAAGTCAGACAGGCAATCAAAGACCTAACAGCTGGGAAGGCCCCAGGGCCGGATGGCCTCGGTATAGACCTATTTAAACACTATGGGGCCGTGCTAACAAAAGAGTTGCTGGCGTTGTATGAGGAACTAGCTCAGACAGATAAGGTGCCCGCCCCCCTAAATGAAGCGCGCATCACCCTCTTGCTTAAACCAGGCGGGGACCCGACTGACTGCTCGGCATACCGCCCTCTTTCACTCCTGAATTCTGACTTCAAAATTCTTGCTAAGGTGATAGCAAATCGGCTGCAGCCGGTGTTGCCGGAGCTGGTGGGTGCTGAACAAACCGGATTTATCTCGGGGCGATCCACCGCCTTAAATATACGTAGGGTATTTGATGTGTTGGCAGGGCTACCAGAGACAACTGAAGCCATGTTGATATCTTTGGATGCAACCAAAGCTTTTGACACGGTAAACTGGTCCTACATGTGGGCGGTTCTGCGCCGCATGGGGATCCCTGAGGGGCTTCTAAGATACATAAAAATTTTATATAACACCCCAACGGCTAGGTTGGCGATTAATGGGACCCAAACGCCGGTGCTCCAGATCTACAGGGGCACGCGGCAAGGATGCCCTCTTTCAGCGCTGCTATTCGCACTGGTGATGGAGCCTCTGGTGAGAGCGCTCCACAGGGATGTGCCTCAGGCTGGGGTAACAGTGAAGCGAATCTACTCTTTGGTCTCAGTATACGCTGATGACGTGCTGCTTTATTTAGCACACCCAAGAACAGACATGACTAGAATAATGGATTGTATGGCAAGGCATGGGAGAATTTCCGGCTATTCTATTAACTGGAGGAAGTCGGTACAGTTTAAATGCGGCAGAGGGAATACTGATGTGGCCAGAGCAACAGAGCTGGTGCCGCTTCAGGAGGCCTTCCGGTATCTAGGGGTAATTATCGCCAGAACGCGTGAGGATTGGTATGCGTTGAATTATGTCCCACTATTGAAATACTTGGAAGAAAAGGTAAAGAGGTGGAAGCACCTGCCAATATCACTGGCGGGACGTGCTGCGGTTCTGAAAATGACAGTGCTGCCTAAATTCTTGTATGTATTTGTAAATGTCCCAGTGGTACCTCCCCAGACCTTCTTTAAAACATGTAACTCTAGGATAAATGAATTTCTGTGGGCGGGGAAAGTCCCGAGGATAGCGCTAACCACTCTAATGAGAGCATATGTGGATGGAGGCCTGGAGGTCCCAAATATGGAGGGATACTTCCAAGCTGCCCAATTGCAGCATGTAGTGAAATGGGGAGAACCTATACCCAAAGATCCATATGTGCTAATGGAGCAAAAGTGGTTCCAGGATGGTAGGGCTCAGAACCTACTGATCACCCCTATGCCATGTCCAGTGGCGGATGAAGGTCCGCCGCGGGTGGGTTTAATGGTGTGGAAGCAGATACTAACGAAATTAGGAACCCCTCATCCTTATAGCCCATATATAATGTTAAGTGATCTGGCCAGACATTTCACAGTCCCAGAGTTTGCTGATTGGGCCGAGAGAGGACTGCTCACAGTAGAAGATCTGTACTGTGATGGGAGGTTGAGAGACGAAAAGGACATCCAAGAAGAGGCAGGTGGCGGGACGGCAGCTATGCTTCAATGGCTAAAAGTAAAGGAGGCGCTACGGCGTAAATGGCATAATTACACCACCGAGCCAACAGAAGCACCACTTTTAACACATATTTTAACAACCACTGCTGAATCCCACCAGGTCTCACGTATATATAGGATGCTTCGCAACTTAGATGTGAAGGATCATATAGCAGCAAAACTGAAATGGGAGCGGGATCTGGAGAGGGAGATACCCGACTCGGTTTGGGCGAATGCATGCATAAAAACACAAGAGGTGTCTCTGTCCATGCGGATTAGACTGATACATTACCGTTTTTTAACCAGGTCATACCTCACACCAGAGACGCTGTCACAAATGAAGGACGCTGTACCAGTGCATTGTAGGGGATGCACACTGCCCAAAGCAACATTTTTACACATGGCATGGGAGTGCCCGACATTGCATCAATTCTGGGAGGCGGTCACTGGAGAAATAGCGCGGATCAGTGGGACAAACGTCCCAAACACAGCCATGGCGGTAATGATGTTGGATCTCCCTGAGGTCCCGAATGTGAAGCAGAAATGGGTATGCCTAGCCTTGACAATAGCGAAGCAAATTGTTGCGAGAAATTGGATGAGGGGGAAACACTTGTCAATAAAACTGTGGCAGATAGAACTTGCCTACTGTGACGAACAGGAGGAAATCATACGCACGATTACACATCCACGCCAAGCACCGAAAGACATTTGGGTAGACTATAAACGATACAAGTACATGAATGAGGATACTGCAACTGAGGTGGAGAGTGCAGACGAATTAGAAAATCTAAATTGAACAATTGAGAATGAGCGCATATGAGATGTCACGTTGCGAAAGATGGACTGGTAACGGAGTACTCAGAACAAAAGGTTGACCTAAGGGGAGTGAATGAAACTGATGCACATTCTAGGGGTTATGTTGGGGATTGAGTTAATGTTTAAATGAATGAATTATAACTAATTTTGTTTTTACTTTTTATTTTTTTTTTATTGCTTTCTTTTGCTGCGGTTGTATTTGCTCTTATTTTCCAGAGCGGCAGTTTTTATAATAATGTTTATATGCACTGTGATGTAATGTAAATGAATTGATTTATTTACCCTGTAAACTGCGATTTTGTAAATAAAGGTTTTTGAAACTTAAAAAAAAAAAAGAAGTGCATCTGACTGGGACCATCACCCCCAGGACAGTGTCCTCATTCCTCTGGCCCACTTAATTTGGGCCTGCGCCCCCACCAGTGGAGAAGACCAGAAATCTGGGTGCCCTTTTTCAACAGTCAAAATTAGCTGTGGCCCAGATGGGAACAGCCGTCAGGTCCAGGCACTTCTAGCTTAATCGTCTTTCTGAGTTTCTCCCCCTCCTTAGCCCAGTCCTTCAGGCCATGCTCTGCCAGTCCTTGGTTCTTTCTAAGATCTGGTATTGTGTCGCTTTTTATACCAGCCGGGCGGAGTATCTTCTTAAGAACTTTCAGAGTATAGAATCGTGCTGTCAGCACGGTACTAAGGCTTTGCAAATTTGACAGGATTTCTGAAGCCAGGCAAGGTCTGGGATGGCTGGATGTAAGAAAGGTAAAACTTTTGTAACATGTGAAAGGCCCTACATTTGCAGGGCTCCAAATACCTACAACTCCGTTTCCAG
>JAVHNH010000150.1:0-10321 GCA_034783935.1 Desmognathus catahoula
CTGGGTCCGCTTGTTGGTCGCAAGCGCTATTCCGGTGCCGGCGTCTTCCTTATAAGGAGACCCGGAACCGGCACTTCACTTCATAATACTAAAACTAGACGACGGACTAGCGCTAGCTAGTCGCGGGCGGCCATCTTGAATAGGGGGCTCAACCCAAGGCACGTAACCATTGAAGGACACGTTCGGGCGGCCATCTTTGTAGTTCCATTAACCGGGAGACATGCCGTAACCGGCTACCGGCATGTACAAGCTACCACAGTCTGGGGCGAACGCTGTATTGCTGCTGAAAGGACCACGGATGCCTCCTGAGGCGATTCCGGGTCCGTGTGGCATGAAGGGGGTCTAAGTGCGGTGAAGGACGTTTCTGGGCAGGTAAAGGTAACGGATTCCTGACACAGTAGTGGTGATGGATCGAGTTAAATACGTGTTAGAGATGAAGAGACAGTTGGCTGATATATCTACATACAGGGAGTTGGACCAAGACTCTACATTACCTCTCATTAATACTCTGCAGATGATCATACAAGATGCCGTAGACAATGGGTGGATTACTGAGAAGACACAGAAATTTTTGACCAAAATTCACCCTAAGATACCTATTTTGTATGGATTACCCAAAATCCATAAAGATTTAAATAATCCTCCGTGTCGCCCAATAGTGAGTGCCATAGATTCCATCTTTGAGCCTATCTCCGCGTATATTGATGACTTCTTGAAAAGGTGTGTTCCACGAGCTAAATCATATGTAAAGGACACTACTGATTTGTTGATCAAACTACAATCATGTCAATGTCACCATTCTAGCACAATTTTATGCACTATAGATATCAATGCTTTATATACTAATATACCACATTCAGAAGGCATTGAGGCAGCTTGTGCAGCTATAGAAAATTATCACATTACAGATGTTCATCCTGCTTTTTTTCGTACATTATTGACATTTGTTTTGTATCACTATTACTTCAGATTTCAACAAACGCATTACTGTCAACTTCAAGGAACTTCGATGGGGGCTAAATTCGGCCCTAGTTATGCCAATGTCTTCATGACACAATGGGAGGAGAACCATATTTACAATACTATGTGGGCTGACAAGATTGGACTCTATTTACGCTACATAGACGACATTCTTTTATTTTGGAAGGATGACCTACTCTCATTGAATGAGTTCTTGATATATTTGAATACGGTTCATGCAACTATTAAGATTACTTCCAACATTGGCCCTACCCGAGTTGCTTACTTGGATACACTTATTACTTTAGACAATGAGGTACTTAAGTTCCAAGTGTATAAGAAACCGACTGACACTAATACGCTGTTGCATTTCTCATCTTTTCATCCACAATCTGTAAAGCGATCTATGCCTTTTTCCCAACTTTTACGGTATAAACGGATTAATTCAGATACTCAAGTATTTAGAGAACAGAGCAATGAATTACTCGATTCTATGTTTGATCGTGGTTACCCGAGTACATTACTATCTGAAGCATTTAATAAGGTAGAGAGGTTGGAACGTGATACTCTGCTTAAGTATCGCACTCAAACTGAAGATGCTGATCCTTTAGTATTTGTGACGACATTTGGGAAACAAGCACAGGAATTAGTACGCTTAGTGAGACTATACTGGCCAATAGTGAAAACAGATCCGGTGGTCGGCTCTCTCATTCCTGCTATTCCGACTATTGCTTACAAACGCCAACCCAATTTAGCGGATAAAATTCTACTGAATGATATGAAGAAATTTCCTACTGAGAATTCACTTACCGCGAAACGGAAAGGGACCTTTCCATGTTTATCATGTAATTGCTGCAGTGCAATCATTAAGGGCCCCTATATCTCTCACCCTGTGACAGGCAAAAAATGTTTTTTTTGCAGTTATGCGACTTGTCGTACAGAGAATGTTGTGTATCTGATCAGGTGCCCTTGTGGCTATTTCTATATAGGGCAGACTACACAGGAGGTTCGTCATCGAATTCAGAAACACTGCAGTGACATCAGATGTAAGAATGCTAAATCGGCTGTAGCACGCCACTTTAATTTGTGTGATCACCGAGTGGCACAATTACAATTCTGCGTGCTACAAGCAGTGGTGAAATTGCCTCCAAGGGGGGGTAACATGGAAAAAATGCTTCTGCAATTAGAAGCTAGGTATATTTTTGAGTTTCAGACACAGGCCCCGCGAGGGCTTAACGAGGAATGGTCACTGACATGTTTTTTATGACCAATTTAAAATCTGCGAGGTGTCTGTGTCCAATAGGACCTATTTTAAACCACCTGATATTGATTGGTAATTGTTCAATGTTTCTGTGCCATTTACTCTATGTTGTTTGAAGCACTATTGGGTCCTTTTTAGACCATGAATGTTAGGTAGTTAGTCTTAGTCCAATGAACATGTGTTTCAGTGGATTATAAAATAAAATTACTTGGAGCTACGTTTGGCTAGTTCTAATTTGCATTTTCTTATTGTGAATTGGGACCACATGGTTAGAGTCCTGCAGCTGTTTTAGTATTGTAAAGCATTGTATATAATATTCAAGACTCCTTTTGTAAATATCATTGTATCATTATAGCATTCTTTTCAAGATTTTTTCTATTTTTATAAAATATTTTCAGTATTTTCTCTATTTTTCTGTTTTATCATTTTTCTTGATATTCTTTTATTCTTCTTTTCTTTGATGTTTTTTATTTTTTTGCTTTAGGGTGCTTATTCTGTTGTTGTTTCTTCTTTTGGTTCTGATGCCCCCGGTTGTGTTGTAATCACTTCGGTATCGAGTTGGTTCGACGATAGTCCTCTCTCTATGTCTAGTTATCCACCTCTGGGATACAGGGCTCCAGTCCTCTCTCTATGTCTATACTTGTAGCTGTCTCGGTACGGCAGTGGCAGCTTACTCGGTTCGGCATGAATTTGTCCATGTCTCGACTGGATGGCAGTGGAGTTATTCACAAGACGTAAGTATTGCCTTTTGAATACTCATAGTATATTTTTGTATTGCAAGTTATTGTTTAATATCTCTGTGTTTCTAGATTGTTGGTTGATCGATGGCATTTAGGGAATAGACAATAGTGTTGGCTCCACCATATGGTGTACATAGTACACTGTAGTGTGCTTGGTAGCACGGAGTATTTCTCTGTAGTGTACTTGGCAGCACGCATTAGTCTTTTGTTTGTTTTTATTATTCCTTGTCGGCCCCTTGGAGGTATTTATACCGGAAGTTGCAAGTCCATTCCTACTGTTTGCATAACATCCGAGCAGGGCGTTCCCAGCGGGAGTGTTTTTTACACGGCACTTTATTTACTTGGTAAGTGGCTACGTGGTTTTATTTGTTTTTTCTAGTTCGCTTTTTTTTGCTTTTTGACCTTCTGGCCGGTTTCGGGTTATTTTTTCATTGGGTTTCTTTATTTGTTTTTTGCAGTTCGTGTGCTTTTCTACACACAAGTAAGTGTTTTCCAATGGAGTCTTGAATAGTATTGAATGCTGGCAGGATTGTTTTTGTAACGATGGTGCGTTATGTTTGTATTTGCAGGAATAGAGAATTAAAACATGTTAAGGGTAAGCTTATGCACGCTTGCGGAGTGGCTCTATGCCAGCAACACTGTTGCAATTAATACTACTGTAGTTATATATGCATTTACTCATATATATTTTTTTCTTTTTTCCATTTTGTTTTTATGTTGTTTGTCCCTTTCTGTATATATTGTATTATATTGTAGATGTCTGCACGCCTGAGGAGGGGATATCAAACCCCGAAATATGATCATATAGCGGCAGTCATTTTGTGATAATGTGTATTTCAATCAATTGATTGCTTTTAAAATTGTGTGTTTTTTTGTCTATGTGAGCACAAAAAGGAGAAATTATTGGGTGTGATATATGTGTATATATCTATCGAGAATATTTATGGAATTATTCCTGCAATGGATTTTTTCTGTATTTTTCTATTAGCAACTTTTGTATGAATACATGTTGATAACCATGAATAGAAAACTAAAAAAATTCAATAAAATGAAGTAATAATGAATTTAATGGACATTTTAGTAGTAATTTTATAGCGTGTGGTACGCTACCAGTGAGGTGCTCCCTTTCTCAGTGTAGATACTGGGTTGTTTTTGTTCTATATCTCTTCACTAGTGGAGGACAGGTAGTCAGGTGAGCACCACTACTTATAAAATTTGCAGGTTGACTTACCCCTACGGGGTTTCTTTTTCCAAATTTGTCTCTTTCCTTCGATGGTTGACCGTGCATTTACATTAAATTGGTGGTTCACTAGAACGAGTCACTTTAAACCTTAGGTGTGTATTTTATATTCAGTATATCGTGTATTCATTCTTATCTTTGTATTGAGAACAGTTACGAATATGTCGTTTGATGACATAGCAGCACAATCTGACAAGTGTGCTACTACCCTCGAATTCACGGCCGAAGCGGCCAGTAACATTCTAGCTCAGTTACAGGAAACTGCAACATTTTTGACAACGAAAGACCCAAAGCGTACAATACAGCATTTTGAATATTTGAGAAAGAAAGAAACTTCGACTTTGTTACACGCTACCACTCTAGCGGAGTACTTTAAATCCAAAAGAATACCTAGAGGTTTGAGGATTTTGATTAAGCCCTTGCTCTGTAGATTCAGAAAGAATTTCTTGAAACGATGGTATATGATACTTAACAAAGCCTCTTTAGATTTAATACTTTTGACCATAGAGGAATTACAGACTGAACTTAAAGAGATTCAAGTTGAAATTAAAAAAACCGAGGACGCATTGAAAGTAGATAAGAGTCTAGAGGAATGGACTAGTACTTTGGAGGTTATAGATGAAATTATTTCAGCACATAGGGCTGATATAGAGAAAGGGAAAATTAGGAAATTTAAACGTGACGTGTATGACTATACTCACGATCAGGTTTACAATTGGTTCGAATTCCTGCCGAAACCGAAACAACAACAAATTTTAAAGAAGCATTCAAATCCCAATCCATCTGATTCTTCAGACCCCCCGTCAGACTCTTCAGAAGAAGCAGGTACACCACACGCTACGTTGAGTCCTAGACCTGGACCAAGTAGAAGGTTTGATGTAGAAGAGAGGCAGCGTTTTTTAGAAGAGGCTATCAGACAACGTCAAGGAGGGGGAGCAGGAGACGGGGTAAAAGGCAGAGACAAAGGGACAGAAAGAGACAAGCGCGTATTGAGAGACAGACCACCCAGGTAGTAAATATTTCTTCGATTTTACTTACTACTCCCCAAACTGATTTATTATCTAGAGGGTTGTCTTTTATACCTACACAGACTAATAGGGCTTTTGATTTGCAAATTGACATTCAAAAACTTATTAGGAAGTTACAGTTGAAGGTATTTTTCTCGCTACAACCTGAGTCATTGAATGAGCCATTCCCTTACAAGGAATTTTTTCCCAAAAGTACTTTTTGTCCTACAGTTGTCAATAGGGCTATTGACACCTTTCAACAAACTATTTCTAAACAGTTAACTATTTGGACTCCACCAGCACACGTACGTTTTAACCTGCCCTTACAACAGCGAAAGGAAATTACTGCTCTTAGGACTAACCCTTATATTTCCATACAACGAGCGGACAAAGGGGGTGCAGTAGTGGTGATGGATCGAGTTAAATACGTATTAGAAATGAAGAGACAGCTGGCTGATATATCTACATACAGGGAGTTAGATCAGGACCCTACATTACCTCTCATTGATACTTTACAGATGATTATACAAGATGCTGTAGACAATAGGTGGATTACAGAGAAGACATAGAAATTTTTGACTACGAGTCATCCTAAGATACCCATTCTTTATGGATTACCCAAAATCCATAAAGTTTTGAATAATCCTCCATGTCGTCCAATAGTGAGTGCCATAGATTCCATCTTCGAACCTATCTCCGCGTATATTGATGATTTTTTAAAAAGGCGTGACCCGCGAGCTAAATCATATGTAAAGGACACTACTGATTTATTGATCAAACTACAATCATGGCAATGTAACCACTCTAACATAATCTTGTGCACTATAGATATCAATGCTCTATATACTAACATACCACATTCAGAAGGGATTGAGGCAGTTTGTGCAGCTGTAGAGAAATACCAAATTGCAGATTTTCATCCTGCTTTTTTTCGTGCATTATTGACATTTGTCTTGTATCACTATTACTTCAGATTTCAACAAACGTATTACTGTCAACTTCAAGGAACTTCAATGGGGGCCAAATTCGGCCCTAGTTATGCTAATGTCTTCATGACACAATGGGAGGAGAACCACATTTACAATACTATGTGGGCTGATAAAATTGGACTCTATTTACGTTATATAGACGACATTCTTTTGTTCTGGAAGGATGATTTATTCTCATTAAATGAGTTTTTGACATATTTGAATACAGTTCACACAACCATTAAGATTACTTCCAATATTGGCCCTACTCGAGTTGCTTACTTAGATACACTTATTACGTTAGATAATGAGGTACTCAAGTTCCAAGTGTATAAGAAACCGACTGACACTAATACGTTGTTGCATTTCTCATCTTTTCATCCACAATCTGTAAAGAGATCTATGCCTTTTTCCCAACTTTTACGGTATAAACGGATTAATTCAGATACCCAAGTATTCAGAGAACAGAGCAATGAATTACTTGATTCTATGTTTGATCGCGGTTACCCAAGTACATTACTATCTGAAGCATTTAATAAGGTGGAGAGGTTGGAACGTGACACTTTGCTCAAGTATCGTACTCAAACTGAGGATGCTGATCCTTTGGTGTTTGTGACGACATTTGGGAAACAAGCACAGGAATTAGTACGTCTAGTGAGATTATACTGGCCAATTGTGAAAACAGATCCGGTGGTCGGCCCTCTCATTCCTGCTATTCCGACTATTGCTTACAAACGCCAACCCAACTTAGCTGATAAAATTCTACTTAATGATATGAAGAAATTTCCCACTGAAAATACACTTACTACAAAACGGAAAGGGACCTTTCCATGTTTATCTTGTAATTGCTGTAGTGCAATCATCAAGGGCCCTTATATTTCTCATCCTGTGACAGGCAAAAAATGGTTTTTTTGCAGTTATGCGACTTGTCGTACAGAGAACGTTGTGTATCTGATTAGGTGCCCCTGTGGTTATTTCTATATAGGACAGACATCACAAGAGGTCCGTCACCGAATTCAGAAGCATTGCAGTGACATCAGATGCAAGAATGCTAAATCGGCTGTAGCACGCCACTTTAATTTGTGTGATCACCGAGTGGCACAATTACAATTCTGTGTGCTACAGGCAGTGAAATTGCCTCCAAGGGGGGGTAACATGGAAAAAATGCTTCTGCAATTAGAAGCTAGGTACATCTTTGAGTTTCAGACACAGGCCCCTCGAGGGCTCAACGAGGAATGGTCACTGACATGTTTTTTATGACCAATTTAGAATTTGTGAGGTGTCTGTGTCCAATAGGAGCTACTTTAAACCTCCTGATATTGGTAGTTAATTGATCAGTGTTCTAGTGCCATTTAGTCTTTGTTGTTTGAAGCACTATAAGGTCCTTTCTAGACTAAGAGTGTTAGATAGTTAGTCTTAGCCCAATGAACATGAATCTCAGTGGATAAAAAAAGTTTTTGGGCTACGGTTGGTTAGTTTTGGTCTGCATTTTTCTATTGTGAATTAGGACCTCATGGTTAATGTCCTGTAATGGCCTTGCTGCTTTAGTATTGTAAAGCATTGCATATAATATTCAAGACTCCTTTTTGCAAATAGTTTCCATTAACGTCATCATTGTATTATCATGGCAAAACATTTTTTATATTTCCCTTTTTTTTGTATTTTTGCTTCATTTTTTTACTTTTTACTTTTGTCCAATTATTTTTTATTTTTTTTATATATTTTTTTCATAATTTTTTTGATCTCCTCTATTTATTATATTTTTTTCTCTTTCTAGGGTGCCTAGTCTTAGTCTGATGACTGATTTCGGTTTTTTCTTTGTTCTTGGTGCCCCCGGTCGTTTTTTGCAACCACTTAGGTATTGAGTTGGTCTGTTGACAACAGTCCTCTTTCTATGTCTAGTTATCCACCTTTGGGATACATGGCTCTAGTCCTCTGTCTATGTCTATACCTGTAGTTGTTTTGGTACGGCAGTGGCAGCTTACTCGGTTCCACATGAATATGTGCATGTCTCGACAGGACGGCAATGGCGGTATTCTCAAGAAGTGAGTATGTACTTTTGAATACGTATAGTAAGCAGCTGTACTGCAAGTTATTGTTTAATATCTCTTTGTCTCTAGATTTTTGGTCTCTCTATGTGCCTAGTAGCACGGATTAGTCCCTTGTTTATTTTTATTTTTTGTCGGGCCCTTGGAGGTATTTATTCCGGAAGTTGTGAGTCCCTTTCTAAATTGCTTGTACAACATCTGAGCAGGGTGTTCCCGGCGGGAGCATTTTGGACACGGCACTTTATTGACTTGGTAAGTGGCTACTTGATTTTGTTTGTTTTAGTTTGGTTTTTTACTTTTATTTTTGCTTTTCATTTTTGCTTTTGACTTTTAGGTCGGTTTCAGTGTATATTTACATTGGGTTTTTCTATTGTGTTTTTGCAGTTCGTGTGCTTTTACTACACACAAGTAAGTGTTTTCCAATGGAGTCTTGAATACTATTGAATGCTGGCAGGATTGGTTTGTAACGATGGTACGTTATGTTTGTATTTGCAGGAAGAGAGAATTTTATCATGTCAAGGGTAAGCCTGTACACGCTTGCAGAGCGGCTCTATGCCTACAATATTATTGTTAAACATATTGTGGTTGTATATGCACTTACTGATACACATATTTTTTCTTTCTCTTATTTTGTTTCTGTGTTTTGTCCTTTTTTGTATATATTGTACTACACTGTAGATGTCTGCACGCCTGAGGAGGGGATATCAAACCCCGAAATATGATCATATAGCGGCAGTCACTTTGTGATGATGTGTACTTCAATCAATTGATTGCTTTTAAAATTGTGTGTTTTTTGTCTATGTGAGCACAAAAAGGAGAAATTATTGGGTGTGATATATGTATATATATACCTATTGTCAGTATTTATGAAATTATCCATGCAATGGATGTTTTTGTATTTTTATATTAGCAACATTTGTATGAATACATGCTGATAACCATGAATAGAAGATTACAAAATCAATAAAATGAAGTGATAATGAATTTGATGTAAGTTTTTGCAGTAATGTTATAGCGTGTAGTACGCTACTAGTGAGGTGCTCCCTTTCTCAGTGTAGATACTGGGTTGTTTTTTGTTCTATATCTCTTCACTAGTGGAGGACAGGTAGACAGGTGAGCACCATCGTATATAAATTTTGCAGGTTGACTTACCCCTATGGGGTTTCTTTTCCCAAATTTGTCTCTTTCCTTCGATGGTTGACCGTGCATTCACAGTAAATTGATGGTTCACAATAGTGAGTCACTTTATATTTCAGGTGCGAACTCTATATGTAGTATATTGTGTATTCATTCCTATTTTTTCGTTAAGAACAGTTACGAATATGTCGTTCGATGACATAGCAGCACAATCTGACAAGTGTGCTACTACCCTTGAATTCACGGCTGAAGCGGCCAGTAATATTCTAGCTCAGTTACAGGAAACTGCATCATTTTTGACAACGAAAGACCCAAAACGTACAATACAGCATTTTGAATATCTGAGAAAAAAGGAAACTTCGACTTTGTTACATGCTACCACTCTAGCAGAGTATTTCAAATCCAAAAGAATACCTAGAGGTTTGAGGATTTTGATTAAGCCCTTGCTATGTAGATTTAGAAAGAATTTCTTGAAACGATGGTATATGATACTTAACAAAGCCTCTTTAGACTTAATACTCTTGACCATAGAGGAATTACAGACTGAACTTAAAGAGATTCAAGTTGAAATTAAAAAACCGAGGATGCGTTGAAAGTAGACAAGAGTTTAGAGGACTGGACTAGTACTTTGGAGGTTATAGATGAAATTATTTCAGCTCATAGGGCCGATATAGAGAAAGGGAAAATTAGGAAGTTTAAGCGTGACGTGTATGACTATACTCACGATCAGGTTTATAATTGGTTCGAATTTTTGCCGAAACCGAAACAACAGCAGATTATAAAGAAGCATTCTAATCCCAATCCATCTGATTCTTCAGACCCCCCGTCAGACTCTTCAGAAGAACTAGGCACACCACAAGCCACGTTGAGTCCTAGACCTGGACCCAGTAGAAGGTTTGATATAGAAGAGAGGCAGCGTTTTTTAGAAGAGGCTATCAGACAACGTCAAGGAGGGGGAAC
>JAVHNH010000151.1:0-10305 GCA_034783935.1 Desmognathus catahoula
CAAGGAGGGGTGGATATAAGAGCAAATGGACAAGATTCAATGAAGAAACCCAAGAACAAGAAGTGAACTTATTGGTGGATTTAAGCAGCCGGACCTTTAAAAAAACTGAGACGAAAGTGCTTAATAGAGGACTTTCCTTTGTACCTACGATTAAAGGAAGCAAATTTAACACAAATGTAGCACTTTTCAAACTATTTCGCAAAATGTCACTCAAGGTCTATCATCACCTTAACCCTGTTAACACACCATTGGGTTGTACATGCAGAGAAATCAAACCTAATAGTTCATTTGATCCTGCGGTTAACAACACTGTCTTAGATGCATTTGTGACTAAAGTATCTACTGAATTTAACAAAGTGCAGTATCGTGCAGTTACTAAATTTAACACCACAATCATGGAGAAACAAGCATTGAAAGCCATGAAGGAAGATGGACTTACAATCATCAAACCAGCAGACAAAGTTGGAGCCGTCGTTGCACTTAATAAAGAAGATTACATCATAGAAGCCAACAGACAACTAGCAGACATGAATACGTATAAAATTCTCTCTAATGACCCCACTACCAAGATTGCAGCTGATATAGAAGACATCCTTGACTTTGCAGAGTCCAAAGAATGGATTACAGAACGTACGCGTAAATTTCTCACACAAGAGTATCCTGTAATTCCAGTTCTATATATGTTGCCTAAAATACATAAAGGTGTTTCTCCACCACTGGGTTGACCTATAGTTGCTGGGACACAATCTATCTTTGAACCTTTAGCAAGGTATGTGGACTCGTTTATTCAGCCTCCAATACAAAAATCAGATTCATATATTCGTGACACTTCTGACTTTATCCAACAAGTCAAACAGATTACGTCTATATCTGACAATTTGATCTTGACAACTATTGATGTAGTAAGCCTGTACACCAATATACCCCATACTGAAGGAGTACAGTGTATTCGTCAGTTACTTAATGATAACACAGTTTCAGATTGCCCAACACAATTTGTTATTAAGTTACTTAACCTGATATTGCACAGAAGTTATTTCCGTTTCGGTGATGTTTGGTACCAGCAACTCCAGGGTACATCCATGGGCTCACACATGGCTCCTGCATATGCTAATTGCTTCATGACTCAGTTTGAAAAAAAGAATGTGTTGGATCATCCGTATTGGTCACGTTATATTCATAAATGGATGCAATATATCGATGATATATGCCTTATCTGGAATGGATCAAAAAATGACCTTACTGCATTTCTAGGATATTTGAATACAGTCCACCCAACCATTAAGTTTACGTATACCATAGGTGATCCTATAATCACGTTCTTGGATACCAAACTGTGGATAAGAGACCAAACAATTCAATTTGATGTTCACAGAAAAACCACAGATAAAATGAGCATGCAACGGGCAGATAGTTTTCATCCTTCAGGAACAATCAGGGGACTTCCAACAAGTCAATTTCTCAGGTTAAGGAGAATTATTTTGGATTCTACAACTTACAATATTCAGGCAAAGGACTTAGCAATGCAATTGACACCCAGAGGCTACTCATTAACAAATATGTTACCAGAAATTGAGAGGATTGGCCAAATATCAAGAGACACGCTATTACAAACACATCCCAAAGATACAACTGACAAATTAGTATTTGTGGACCAATACAGCGTTAACGCCTGGAAAATTAAAAATATTCTGCAGAAAAATTGGAACTTTTTACACAATGATCCGCTATTGAAACAACTTTTTCTGAAACCACCAACTTTTGCCTATACAAGATCTGCAAACTTAAGGGACTATCTTGTCAAAGCAGATATTGGTACAAAACAGTCTAAGCAGCAAGTCCTTAGAACACAAAAAACGGGGACATTTCCATGTCTAAACTGTGGGAATTGCAGTTCTGTGATCAAAGGATCTTATGTGACACACCCGAACACTGGAGGACATATTAATATTTCAGGCTACTTTACGTGCATTAGCACCTACGTCATCTATGCATTCAAATGTCCATGTGGGAAATTGTATGTTAGCGAAACTACCCGAATGCTCAGAGAGAGACTTAATGAACA
This sequence comes from Desmognathus catahoula, assembly GCA_034783935.1. NCBI lineage: Eukaryota > Metazoa > Chordata > Amphibia > Caudata > Plethodontidae > Desmognathus > Desmognathus catahoula. The sequence continues at coordinate 2,066 of JAVHNH010000151.1, forward strand.
CAAATCGGCCATACGTACCAAGAGCCAGAAGTCACCAGTTGCCAGGCATTTCTGCACAAATCGACATTCCATTAGTCAAATGAAATTTCAGGTGTTGGAACAAATAGCTCCCCTTGCCAGAGGGGGAGACAGAACTCGCAAGCTGAAGCAAAGAGAGTGCTTTTGGATTGACAGACTCCAAACATTAGAACCCAAAGGACTAAATGATCAATTTTACTTGGGGATTTTTCTTTAATTTTACCTTTTTTATGTAGTGATAATACTCAGTATTACTGTATCTATTTAAATCTGTAACTCTTCTTTTTCTCTTTTCCTTTTTTCTTGTTATGCCTCTTCTCGACATAGGACCATGACACACTATTGTCTTTTTGTTGAATGACAACTTTACTTCCCTTGTTAAGGGTACCTTTCTTAATTTTGGCCCTCGCTTACCAACTGTTGGCCGACAATTGTCTGCTATACTTACTGTCCTTGGTTGTTTGATAACCATATTTCCTGTGCTATAGGTACTTTTCCCATTTCTGGGCCTCGCTGATTGTGTGGTGGTCGACATCCGCTGTTATATTTACCGTCCTTATTAAATCGTTTAGATACGTTTGTTGTATTACAATTGATCTACATATGTATGTAAGGTTTTATTAACGTCTGAGATGTTTCTGAGCAATTGTAAGTCATCCCCCCTTTTTTACGTCAGGTTTTCTTTAAAACCATAGTTCCTGAAGAGCTAACTTGTGGGAAATATATCATGTTTATATAGTTGAAGTATTTTTCTTGATTGGTTTACATAAGACTTTGCTAGCTTGGTATTCTGATCGCATAAAAGTCTCATTTTCTTGCTCTAGTTCCTGAGTAGCATACTTGTGGGAAATATACCATGTTTATATAGTTGAAGTTTTTTGTTTGATTGGTTTACATAAGCCTTTGCTAGCTTGGTATTTGGATCGCATAAAAGTTTCATTTCTTGCTCTGTCCCCTTTTGGAATCATGGACTGGACAGCATTGACGACAGCAGTACAATTTCTTGTACTTTTTTGCATTCCTTAGCCCCCCTCTCTGGGTATCGTTTTTCATCGTTTCACATCATGAACTACGACTCCCAGGATGCATTGTGTTCTTGTAACTCCATGCTTTCGTGACCTTTTCCGTTAGTTTAAATATTACCGGCTGTGCGGGTCGCCAGTCACTCGGCTCCCTGCGCAGCGTTGGACGTGTAGAAGAGGAGCGGGTTCCTGATACTTATAGGTACGGCGTTCTGTACGATATGGACTTTTTGCCCATCTTTCTCTCCCACTGCAGTCTGAATCTCTAAGCCGTAGCGATTGTTACATCGGCTTTTTTGTGTTCTTTACTTAAGGATACGACGGAGGTACGCGCTTCCATTTTTCACTCCATGTGAGCCGTGCTACACACCTGGGTGAAGACGAGGGATTTTCATTTACAGGTAAACTCGTCGTTTTAATGTGACTGCGAGTTTTATAAATATTTCACTTGAAACTATATAGTTAGATCTTTTTGTGACTCCTGGATATTTTGTTTACTAGCGCCTTACTTACCCTCTGGGACGGAGGTGTGTCATGTCGATGAGACTCATATGGGAGATTCGCACACGTTGATTTCTCATGGTGAGTTATTTTCTTCTTTAATATTAGCGTGTTACACGTACTTAGTTAAATCCTGAAGACATCATAGTTTGCTAGCGTGTCTCTTTTGTATATTTCTTTAGTTGCCTGTTGACATTTGATAGCGTTATTCTACGCTCTGCCTATTCTACGAGTGGATTCCACTGAACTTTCGTTGTGGATACTTCGGCTTTCACTACAGTGAGTTGGTTGACCTCCGTTCATTTACTGCTTGTTCTGAGTTGTTGTTATCTAACTCACTTTAAAGACAGTTTGTTATGAAGTTTTGTAGAAGCGACGAGGAGCCGGACCCGGTGTACCCCGGGGGTCCTGGATCACGGCATGTTCTGTGACATCAGGGCGGCCCGGGACACGCCCTCCGGTTCCCCTCGCCGCATATTTTTTCATCAGATGTATGTTTCTTTTTTTCTTTTCTTCTTCTGATAACAAATTGATGTTTTATCTGCATATCAGCTGATTGATTTCTATTTAGAGTGTATTAACTGAATGTCTTTACAGTCTTCTCAATGTGATACATATTGGTGTTTTGTAATATTTGAAGCACATTTTGACAGTATGTTCAAATTCAATTTCAAGCTATGTTACTTAAAATGGTTCATTTTCTGTTTTGTTTTCAGCACTTTCTGATGTGTAATTTCTCATTACTGGAAGTTTTGTTCTGATGAAGGGGATGGTTTCCCCAAAACGCGTAAACAAGGGCTCTCCATATGCCCTCAACTGACCAGTAATTTAATTAAAATAGGAAGATTCATTCAAAATTGGTTATTTTTTCTGAAATCAATGATCCTTCACTTTAAAAGAATATAATAACAAAGAATTTCTAAGCATCATCATTGACAAACAAGCGTGTCAAAGCACAGCATTACGAGTGCCTGGTGGGGCGCGTCTTTTAACGCCCTTGATCTACTTACTGGTGCTATTTTTCCTGGGTCACAAGGAAAATTTACTAGGCACCGACAAATTGAAATGTAAAGTCAAAAATTGAATTAATAGAAGAAAAAAGAGTGCGGGTTCCACATCTACTTCTATCTATGGTTGTGTGACACACTGTGAACCTGCACCACAGACTACAATATGGCGTTCTTACAGGAGGCGAACATAACAGACATTTCAGCACAAACGTTAACTTTCACTCAAGAAGAAGGAGATGCCATTGTTGCCATGTACACTGATAAATCAGAATTCTTACAGAAACCTACAAAACAAGCTAGTGTTAGACAATTGGAATTTCTGTTGAGAAAACTCACCAACATGAATATGCACGCAATAACATTGTCTGAATACTATAAAGTTAAAAGAATACCGAGAGGTCTGAGATTTTTACAATTACCAACTCTCTGCAGAAATAGGAAGGGCTTCCTAACGAGGTGGCGTTCAATTCTAAATAAATGCTCTTTGGACCTGATCATATTGACCATTAAAGAACTCACGATATATATTGCTGAAATTGAGAAAGATGTGAATGAGACTAAACTAAGCCTTGGAGCAAAAATACCCCAGACACAGTGGAAAGATACACTAGCTGAACTGGATGAGATGATAAATAAATATAATGAAGAACTAAAGGTGACCAAAATCCATAAATTTAAGAGGGACTCTTATGATTACCTGAATGACGAGGTCTACACATGACCTGAGAAACTATCATTAAAAAAATTTGCAATGAATGCAAATAAACGTATGGGTCAAAACCAAAAACCCAATAGTGATTCCTCAACCAGTATCTCAAGAGCAAGTGAACAAGATACTTCCAACCTTCAGACAAAATCGATGTCTGGACAGACGAAAGTAGTGGAATCAGAGCAAGAGGTGGTGAATGTGATACAATTGGGCTTGGACCAACTGACTGCAGCAAAAAATATCACTATGGGCTCATCACAACAACCATCTAGTAGTTTCCCTAAAACACAGAGATTGACACGGAAAACAGCAGGGGAGTTACAAAAAACTGGGACTCATCCATTTTTTCAAGTAGACCCCTCCATTTACCAACAAGGAGGGGTGGATATAAGAGCAAATGGACAAGATTCAATGAAGAAACCCAAGAACAAGAAGTGAACTTATTGGTGAATTTAAGCAGCAGGACCTTTAAAAAAACTGAGACGAAAGTGCTTAATAGAGGACTTTCCTTTGTACCTATGATTAAAGGAAGCAAATTTAACACAAAAGTAGCACTTTTCAAACTATTTCACAAAATGTCACTCAAGGTCTATCATCACCTTAACCCTGTTAACACACCATTGGGTTGTACATACAGAGAATTCAAACCTAAAAGTTCCTTTGATCCTGCAGTTAATAATATTGTCCTAGATGCGTTTGTCACCAAAGTATCCACTGAATTTAATAAGGTGCAGTATCGTGAAGTTACTAAATTTAACACCACAGTCATGGAAAAACAAGCACTGAAAACTATGAAGGAAGATGCACTTACAATAATCAAACCAGCGGATAAAGGTGGAGCCATTGTTGCACTCAATAAAGAAGATTATATCACAGAAGCTAACAGACAACTAGCAGATATGGATACGTACAAAATTCTTCCAAATGATCCAACTACTAAGATTGCAGCGGATATAGAGGACATTCTAGATTTTGCAGAGGCTAAAGAATGGATCACAGAATGGACACAGAAATTTCTTACGCAGGAGTATCCAGTAACTCCAGTTCTATATATGTTGCCCAAGATACATAAGGGGACCCTTCCACCACCGGGTCGCCCGATAGTCGCTGGTACACAATCTATTTTTGAGCCTCTAGCTAAATATGTAGATTCCTTTATTCAGCCTCTTATACAGAAATCAAATTCATATATACGTGACACCTCTGACTTTATCCAACAAGTTGAACAGATCTCATCTATTTCCAGTGATCTGATCCTAACAACAATAGATGTAGTGAGCTTGTATACCAACATACCACATACTGAAGGAGTGCAATGTGTTCGTCAGCTTCTTAATGACAACACAGTCTTAGACTGTCCAACTGATTTCGTTATTATGCTGCTTAATCTGATATTACACAGAAGTTACTTCCGCTTTGGAAATGTCTGGTATCAACAACTCCAGGGCACATCCATGGGCTCGCACATGGCCTCTGCATATGCTAACTGCTTCATGGCCCAATTTGAAAAGATGAATGTATTGGAACATCCACACTGGTCACCTTTCATCCATAAATGGATGCGATATATTGATGACATTTGCCTTATCTGGAATGGACCAAGAGATGACCTCACATTATTCTTTGAATATCTGAATACAGTACATCCAACTATCAAATTTACACATACCATAGGGGACCCTATGATTACGTTTTTGGACACCAAATTATGCATAAAAGACCAGACAATACAGTTTGATGTATATAGAAAAACCACGGACAAGATGAGTATGCTAAGATCAGATAGTTTCCATCCTTCAAGTACCATCAGGGGACTTGCTACAAGCCAATTTCTGAGGCTAAGGAGGATCATTTCGGATCCAATAATCTACAATACTCAGGCAAAGGATTTAGCGATGCAACTCACAACTAGAGGTTACTTAATGATGACTATGTTACCAGAAATCGAGACGATTGGCCAAATACCAAGGAACACATTGTTACAAATCCGCCCTAAAGATACAACTGACAAACTAATATTTGTGGACCAATACAGTGTGAATGCTTGGAAAATTAAGAACATCTTACAAAAAAATTGGAACTTTTTGCACAATGACCCACTGCTTGAACAACTTTTTCCGAGACCACCAACTTTTGCTTACACAAGATCAGCAAATTTGAGGGACCATCTCGTTAAAGCAGATATTGGTACCAAACAGTCTACACAGCAATTTCTTAGAACACAAAAAACAGGGACATTCCCGTGTCTAAATTGTGGAAACTGTAATTCTGTAATATGAGGATCCCATGTGACACACCCCAACACAGGGGAACAAATCAGCATCTCAGGTTACTTTACATGTATCAGTACTTACGTGGTATACGCACTAAAATGCCCATGTGGGAAATTATATGTTGGTGAAACTACTCGAATACTCAGAGAGAGACTTAATGAACACAAATCAGCGATACGGACTAAGAGTCAAAAATCGCCAGTTGCAAGACACTTCTGTACAAACCACCATTCTGTCAGCCAAATGAAATTTCAGGTGTTGGAGCAAATAGCCCCTCTTACTAGAGGCGGTGACAGAACTCGTAAGCTCAAACAAAGAGAGTGTTTCTGGATTGACAGATTACAAACATTGGAACCGAGAGGCTTGAATGACCAATTCTATCTAGGGGTCTTTCTTTAAATTCAGATCATCTGCATTATATATATATATACAATATTGCAACTTTCTTTTCTTTCTTTTTTCTTTTTCTGTCTTATTTCTTTTTTCCTTTTTCTTTTTTTATTTGACACAGGATTGTGACTTATGCTTTGCTTCTCAATGTTCTTGTTTTGTAACTGTTATGATGATGTGGTTTTGGTTTTTGGGTTTTTCTATAATGCTTTTTGGGTTGATATTAGTCGTTTGTATCATTATTCTACACTTCTTGATTTTCACTTGTTGGCAAACATTGTTGACATATATTTCGGCATCTTCAATTGAGGTGATGATTTACAAAAGACTCAATGCGATTCAAGATACATCGTATTTTATTTTTGTTTTTTTGTTTACTTATTTTATTTCTTCGGTTATTTTTATTTTTATATTCTTTTTTGTTTTTTAACTTCACGGTCCTTTGCTTCGCATTTACATGATATACTCTATGCGTGTTTTGTTTTTCCGTCATCCCGTGTTCTTTCCCGTAAATGACGTATTACGTCTCCCAGGATGCATTACAAGCATCACTGATTTGTTTTTTCGCTTCGTTGTGTTCGCCAACTCATGACGGACTACATTTCCCAGAGTGCATTACACCACTGGGTTCTCGCGTTGCCAAGTATCCATTCCTGACTTTATATTCTTCTCGTTGTTCTGGTTGTTTACCATTCAGCCCCCGGTGCAGCGGCGTGCTTGAACGTTAGGAGAGGAGCAGTTTTTCGCTTTTGTCGTAGGTATGGTACCGTGAACTTATCGGACATCGGCGTCCTTCGTTAGTGCAGTCTGTATCCTATTACTGTAGTGTTTGTTATAGCAGTGTGTGTATTTTTATCCCGTTTAGTGAATCGACGGAGGCATACGTTGCTTGCTTTTGAGACGACCTTTTTTCCTCTCGGAGTGTATTACATACCTGGTGGAAGACGAGTGATTTACATACTTAAGGTAAAACTCTGAATTTACTGTGTGACTTTGTGTAAATGCGTGTTTTATTAAACAGGGCGCCTTAGACGTTGTTTTGAAACAAGTGTTTGTTCTTTACTAGCGCGCTACTCACCTGTTGGATCGCATGCTGTTGATGTAAGAAACATTTCGATTCCTGACTCGCCAGTTGAGGTGAGTCAATTTCCTGACTATCCATTTGTTCTACGGTCTTGTTATTTGCACTTAGCAACATCCTTAAGGTGGTTTTGTTTGCTAGCATGTTTTTTGTTTGTCATTTATTTATAGTTGGCTGTTGATACTTGGCTACGTCAGAATCTCGTTTTCTTTTTCTCCACGGGTCAATTCCAACTAGACTTTACGTGAACTATATGCTTTATAGTAAGTTGTTTAAATTTTCATTGGAGGTACTGTCCAATTATAGTCTGTTGGTCATGATCTTGATTTGACACGCAATAGATGATTACTTATGCCTCTTTTCCTTAGACGACGAGGGGCCGGACCCGGTGTACCCCGGGGGCACTGTTTCACAGCATGCTCTGTGATTGCAGCGCGGCCCGGGCCACACCCTCCTGTCTCCCTCGCCGCCTTCATTTATATATACTAGATGCCTTTTCTCTCTTTTTTATTTTAATTTTTTCCTTTTTTCTTATCGATAACTATTATGACTTGTCATTTCCATATCAGATGTGATACTCTTTCTTACAATGGAGGGACTTTAGAGGTTACAGTGTTTCCAAAGTGATTTCAATTGGTTTCTTATGAAATATTTCAAATGCAAGTTGATACTATGTATATGACCAGAAGTAATGATCTGCTACTTACACTGGTTCACTTTTGTTTCGTTTTCAGCACCTTTTTTGAAATGTAACCATTTATTACTGGAAGTTTTGTTCTGATGATGGGGATGGTTTCCCCGAAACGCGTAAACAAGGGCTCTCCATACGCCCTCAACTGTCCAGTAACCTTATTAAATGAGAAGATTGAATTAAAACTTGGATTTTTCTTTTTTGAATGAATGACAGTCATCTTTATTGAACACTACAACAAAGAACTTTTATATACTATTGTTGACAAACAAGCGCGTCGGAGCGCAGCAATACGAGTGCCTGGTAGGGCGTGTCTTTTAACGTCCTGGTTCTACTCAACGTTGTAACTTTTCCTGGGTCACAAGGAAAATATACTAGGCACCGATAAATTGAACAAAGAAGTTAAAAACTGAATTAACTGAATAATATAGAGTGCAGGATATATAGCGATTTCTGTATTTGGATGTGTGCCCGTTATGTTGGTTGTGGCTGCACGGTTGCCTGTTGACTCTTTCTCCCTGGGTGCTTGCATGTCATTCGGTTGT
>JAVHNH010000152.1:0-10287 GCA_034783935.1 Desmognathus catahoula
GCCGGCGAGTTAGAGGGGCATATGAACCCCCTCTTTACATGGTCCTTTATGTACTCATGGAGGATCTTGTCCTCTTTTTTTTTTTTACAATTGTTTTTATTAGTTTTTCAAATAAACATTACAGTTAATACTTCAATAATCAAAATTTCTGACCTCTATAATACCATCAAATAAAACAACATTTTTTACAATATATCTAAAACAATCATAAAAATTTATATAATCAAACAAAACAACAACTGCGGCCCTATAATACAGTGGGGGGGAGAAGCAGGTGCAGGTATATGCATTTTTTGTTTAAGGATCGGGGTATATTTGTTAAGATTTAAAAAGAGTTCGATTATCAAGTATGCAATCAAAGCTGGTGATATGACAAGTGTACAAGAGGGTAAGGCGAAATATTATCAAACTGACAATAATTTTAAGACATCTCAAACGCAATCACTTTTGGGTACACGATAAAATGTGAAATTATTCATTATCTCGATTAAGATTTTGCTGAAACCAGTGGTTTAGTATGGGGGCCCAGAAGTCTTTTGGGGCACACGCCGGTGTGATCATGTTCCAGTATGTGGTTTCAGTCTCGTAATGTTTCCATAGCATATTGTTCAGGTGTGTCAGGGTAGGTACATGTTTAGACATCCATTTTTCAGCTATTGTTTTCTTAGCAGCCATCGCTATCATGTTAAATAATCGTCTTTTCAAACCAATTAGGTCGACAGTTATGCCTAGTATCCATACTTTAGGGTCTAATTTCAGTTCACATTCCAGAATTTTCCCGGTTTCCAATACCACATCGAGCCAGAAATTCTGTATTTTTGGACAAGCCCATAATAGATGGTAGAAAGTTGCTTCGTCACAAAGACATTTAGGGCATTTGGGATCTCTGTTTTTATAATATAATGCGAGTGTAGATGGTGAGTGATATGTTCTATGTAGTACTTTAAATTGGACTAGTTTGTATCTGTAGTTGGATGCAACTTCTTTAATTTGTTTCTTAGCTAATACCCATTCTTCCTCAGTTATTGATTCCTCCAAGTCTATCTCCCATTTTCCCTTTAACCTTTCCCAGTATGTAGCAACTGGTCTAACAGTCGCAGCATATATTTCAGAGACTCTGATTCCAGTTTCTGTATCTTGACAAATCAATTTCACAACCGGGTCGTCAGGTGGGAGAAAGGGGTAGTCGGACAACCATTTTTTACAGGATTCTTTAACTCTCATGTACATAAAAAAATCACATCCTTTAAACGCAGCGTGGTGTTCTATTTCATATTGAGCTTTAAACCAGTCATCTACAAACAAATCTTTAACTTTTTTTAAACCTGCCCTGTCCAGATACCTTAGCCATCTGGGTTCACTATTTAAAGACAACTGAGGCACCCATCTTATTTCTATATCCCCAGCTATCTGTAAGGGGGTTGTAACCCATTTTTTCATTCTTCGCAATGCATTTATTGAACAGTTAACCACATCACCCGAATAGGGTCTCACAGTTACAGTGTCTTTCAAGGCCCGTTCTCTTAGATCTTTTTCGTCTATCAAAGCTTTTTCAGCCCATTTATGAGGGCGTGTAATCGAGGTGTTAAACCATCTGGCTATAAAAAAGGACTGTGCTGAGTCGTAGTATCTTTCTAAATCTGGCAGTGCGAGACCTCCCTCAGTCATTGGTTGTACAAGCACATCATATGATACTCTAGCCTGTTTCCCTGCCCATATAATTTGTAACGTGTGTGAGCGTAAGGAAGTGAAAAATCGTGCTGGGGGGATCACCGGAGTGTTTAAAAAAACATAAAGACACTTAGGTAAAATAATCATTTTCACTAGTCCGATTCTGCCAGCGAGGTCTATCGGGACTTTTTTCCATCTTTCTGCCAGGGCCTCCACCTCCTCTAGTAATCTAACATAGTTTTTAATATATAACTGTTTTTTACCTCTAACATAATGTATGCCAAGATATTTAAAGCTAGTAGTTTCCCATGTAAGTGGGCAGTCTACGTTAGGTTGCCATGTTGTGTCATTTAATGGAAATAAGAGAGATTTTTTCCAGTTTATGCTTATACCAGTTATAGAGCTGAAGTTTCCAATCTCATCTAACAATTGCGGTACATGTGTATCGGGGTCTCGTATATAAACCAATATATCATCGGCATATAATGACACCGTGATTCTGGCTTCCGGTAATACTATACCCATATTGATATGGCATTGTCGAAGTTTACAAGCGAATGGTTCTACCGCCAAGGCAAACAATAGGGGTGAGAGTGGGCAGCCTTGTCTTACACCTTTTTCTATACAAAAATAGTCCGAACAGACGCTATTGACTAATACCCGAGCTTTAGGCTTTGTGTAAACTGTTTTGACCATTTTAAGAAAACCTGATCCTAGACCCATACTCGTGAGTGTAGCCAGTAAGTATGTCCAATTAACAGTATCGAACGCTTTTTGAAAGTCCAAAGAAGCAACCACGGTATCTTGAGTGTCTTGAACAGTATCAGATATAGCAAACAGTAATCTTAGGTTATCTGTGGTGGCTCTACCATGGACGAAGCCTGCTTGATCCGGGAGTGTTAAAAATGGCATAATATACATTAATCTATTGGCAAGGACTTTGGTTAAAATTTTCATGTCAGTGTTAAGCATGGAGAGTGGTCTGTAAGAGTCTAAGTTTTCAGGTGGCTTCCCTGGTTTCAGTAAAGATACAATAAGAGCATCTCTAGTTGTGTCCGGTAATTCCCCATTCTCGAATGCATTAAGATAAATATCCCTAAGATATGGTGCCAAGAAATTACAGTGAGCTTTATAAAACTCAGCTCCCAGTCCATCTGGGCCAGGAGCTTTTCCCAATTGTAGCTCCTTAATAGCAGTTACAATCTCTTCACTGGTTACTGGATCATTTAGCAGTTTTCTATCAATATCCGAGGCCCAAGCCAGTCGGATATCATTAAGATAATCGGCAACGTCTTCTTCTAGTATATTTATCTCGTTTTTGTATATTTCCTCATAATAAGTCTTAAATTCATCTAAAATAGTAGTCGTTTCTTTCAAGGTGTTGCCATGTCTATCAGTTATCTGGGTAACTGTAGGTGGAGATGTGTATTGTCTAACCAGTCTAGCGAGGTATCTGCCAGGTCTAGACCCCTCGTTATATCTTCTAGCATTCTGTTCTTTATACAAGTAATCTAGTTCTCGTTTGGCTACTGCATCATAATCCAGTAACAGTTCAGTATATAATATTCTGTTTTGGGCGGAGTCAGAGCTTATCATTTTAGTAGTTAGATCATCTAGTTTATTCTCAAGGGCCTCAAGCTCTTTCCTAATAGTTTTCAATATGCTTCCTTCAAGTGACATTGCTTTACCTCTCATAACACATTTACATGCTTCCCAAAGAGTTGCACTAGATTCTACTGATCCCTCGTTAAACTCAAAATATTCAGTTAGCGTTTTTTCCATTTCAATTTTATATACCAAGTCATTGTAAGCTCTAGGTTTGTTTCGCCACAAATATGTATTACCTAATACATTTCTCAATTTACATTCCAGCATCACCGGAGAATGATCTGACCATGTACGTGGGTAAATAGTTACATCAGAGACACACCCATACAATCTGCTGTCTAGTATATAACCATCTATCCTAGTGTGCAGATCATGCACTGTGGTGTAATGCGTGTATCCCTTCTCACCAGGATGCCACAGTCGCCAGGCATCAACCATGTCATACGTATTCATTTGTTCCAGCCAGCGACGCGCTGCTTTAGGAGTAGCTTTGTTTTGACCCTTTGATCTATCCATCGTATCATCAAAGGTGGTATTAAAATCCCCGCCTATACACCAGTGGTGGTCAGGGAAGCTCATGCATTGTACCAGAAGGGAAGATACATATTCTGGATCATCAACATTTGGGGCATAGCTATTACAAAAAAGGATATTTGTACCATTTATTTCACCTACAAGCAATACCCATCTACCTCCTACATCAGCCAATACTGTATGCATTCTGAATGGTAGATATTTACGTGTGAGAATGATGACACCTCTAGCATATTTCGAATAAGACGCACTCCCTCTGGGACCTGACCAGCGTGACAACATTTTATCATGTGCATCTTTCAAGAGATGTGTTTCCTGTAACATCAACACGTCAATATTCTGGCGTTCTGCATATCTACCTATTTTCCTTATTTTCATGGGACAATTTAAACCTCTAACATTCCAAGTCATTATTCTCATTTTCTCAATATTCCTATTAGCCATATAGAATAGAAAAAAAAATTAAAAAAAAGGATAAGGAAAAAAAAGGGAAAAAGGGGGAAAAAAAAACCCCGTCCATCACCCCGATCATCTTATTATATTCTGCTATTGCATCTTTTGCGTCCCGCTCCATGACCCCTCCTCCACACAAGGCCTCACTATCCACTACCTTCAATAACCAACTATATACATAAAAATAACCCTCCCACACTAGATATTCCCCAAACTTACATCCAGTGAAATCCCCTGTCCTAAAACTACACATACATACCACTAACTCAAAAAAAAAACCCCACACCAAAAAAAAAACACAACATTCACTCATACTTGTCAAGCAAACGCTTAGGGGGGAGGCTCTCGTCTGGCGTAGCCAATTTGTTACACTTTAAATTATTAAGCATCTGCATTCTGCCAACAGGGGGAGCCAATGACACAGCTTCAATCCACAGTCAAAAATTAGCAACTGGTTCCGCCATTTTGTATCTCTTCAGTTACATGACTCGTCATTTTTCAAGAACCTCCTGCCGCTTCTGAAAGTCCGTTCTCATCCGCCAAATTGCTTAGAGGTACAGATCCCTCTTCGCCTCGCCTTCTCTGTCTGTTGTTAGCCCTAGAGGGCCTCGGCGGCCTACGCCGCAGTTCTCCAAAAGCGTCCAGCACAAAGGTCTCGGCAGCAGTCGGATTATCAAAAAACCAGGTTTTATCATTGTAGACCACACGTAGTTTCGCTGGATACATCATGGAGTATTGCACTCCTTTATTGCGTAGCGCATCTTTAACATCCAGGAAAGCCCGTCTAGCATTCTGAACAGCCGGGGTGAAGTCGGGGTAAATCGAAATTTTGGAGCCTTGATATTTCAAATCGCCTTTCTCACGTGCCAGTTTCAATATAGCATCGCGATCGCGATAGTTAAGTAGGCGCAGGATGATCGGGCGGGGTGGAGCCCCAACCACGGGTTTTACAGTAGGAGTTCTATGAGCCCTTTCAATGACAAGCATGGAGGAAAGGTTCTCTTCTCCTAGCAGATCTCGCAACATTGTCTCCATGAAAGGCTCAAAGGGTCTAGCTGTGTGGGTTTCATCCAGCCCAAGAATCCGAACATTATTCCTTCGCGACCTCGCCTCCAAATCTTCCTGCTTGTTTCTCATGTCTGCGATGCAGGTTTCCGCTACACGGAGTCGTGTAGTGAGATCAGCAACCGTAGGTTCGATGTCCCCCAGTCTCTGTTCGGTCTGTTGAGTTTTTGTCTTCAGCGAGTCCACAGCCGTTTGCAAGCCTGCCAAGCTTGTTCCATGAGCATCAAGTTTGGCATTTATTTGGCTGATACCCTTCTGGAGCTCCGCGAACATACCTCTCACCGAGTCCTCCAATGGTGATCCAGTCTCCTCAGTCACTGGAGCCCGGGGAGGAGTGCTACGATCTCCTGTCAAGCGAAACTTGTCCAGCGTTGCTTGTTTTATTACTTCTTTTCTTGGCCCCATGTTTCAATCAGAAAAAATATTGCCTTAGATTATCAAAATGACGTTCAACACGTGTACACATAGACCAAATTCTGTTGAAAAAATAAGGAGGATTCAAGCCACGTGATCATAACCTCACCATCCAGGTCTCCATAGTGACACAGGGCACGTGTTTATCTCTGCAAGCCCATTTTGTCTTGTTTAGGATGTGCGGCCATTTTGTTTTACATTTATATATGAGTTGCATGAAAATAAGGCTTCTGGGATAGTCAGACAGGGTCCAGTTCCTTTTAAAGGGAAGTTATTAGCAGAAGAAGGAAATGCCAGATATTATTTGATTATATTATTTCCATTATACTGGCTTCCAAGCGGTGGTTCCGTTACGTTAGTTCCGGTGATGTGGAGGAGGGGGAGGGGGGGGGCGCACAATCGCGGCCCCCAGCCAGGGCCTGTGTCAACAGGCACGACAGTGTTTATAAGAACCGAGGGGTTGCAGGAAGGGCGCCAGCGAAAGCAGCTCGCCCAGGTCCCGCTTCACCTCGTGTGAGGCGCCCGCGAGCCAAGTGCGCCCCGCCCCGCACGGACCCGCAGCGAGCACAAGCTCCACAGCTCGGGCTCTCCGCCAGCCCCCGCAGGGACACAGCCACACGCGGCCCGCGAGTCTCCCTCCGGCTCCAATGGCGGTATTCTAGCCCCGGCTGGGTCCCCCCGTTCACAGCCCCTTACCTCCGCCGGCGGCCATTACTGGGTGGCCCATCGAGAGAAGGGCCAAGTCGGTTTTGCAGCTGACATTTCCGACCAAAAAGCGGCTCATTCTATGCGGCGGGAGATCAGGATAAAAAAGATGTGGGTTTCATTCCAGCGCCATCGCGTCCTCCGTTGCGATGCTGAAGGATTAGCACGCCTCGATACGAGCCTCACAAGAAGGCGGCCATCTTGCCAGCGTTCCGCCACGCCCCCCGCCGTTTCTATGTGAACTTACCTGTAAAAATACCACATGTTGTTCCCCCTACTAAAACAGTAGTCAAACGTAACCTCAAGAAATTCACCAAAGACTCATTGGGACATAAACTTTCTTCACTTCCTCATGATGTACTGTCCTGCACTACACCTGCAGAAATAGTCAAGCTCTATAACGACACCTTGAGACGAGCCACTGATTCTATTGCTCCTCCTAAGACGTGTAAAATCAGAATGAATCATAATAACCACGATTGGTTTGACGATAAACTTACTGTCCTTAGATCTGAGAAAAATAAAGCCTTTAGAACCTTCCGTACATCGCCCTCTACTGAAGCTAAAGCAAGATACCAAGATCTGGCAAAAACCTATAAATCAGCTATACTATCTGTTAAGAAATCATATTATGAGGATCGCATTTCCTCGGCTAAATCTAGCTCCAGAGAGATCTTTAAGATCTTGCGTGAGCTTGAGACTCCCGATATTTCTCCCGAGGACCCTATTGTTAAGGATATAGCCTGGTGTGAGTCCATACAGTCTGCGCTGTTTACCAAAATTGATACTCTTAAAGCCAGCATTGCTCAGAAGAAGCTTACTCTCAACCCTCCCTCCCCTTCCTCTTGTGTTTCCTCCATGAATATCCCTCGCTTTTGCTTCTCCCCAGTCACTGAATCTGAGGTTTTAGAAGTTATTACTTCCCTTAAACCCACCTCTTGCCAAGGCGACTTCTGTCCTTCTCTGGTTGTCAAGGAATGTGCCCCCTTATTGGTGCCCATTATCACTCAATTTGTCAATGCATCGTTCGAAGCTGCTTCAATTCCTGCTGATATTAAGCAGGCGTGGATAACACCTTTACTTAAGAAGCCCTCACTGGACCCTTTAATCCCCACTAACTATCGACCCATTACGAACGTGCCGTTCCTTCTCAAGATCATAGATAGGATCGCCTACCTTCAAATACAGGCACACTTGGAGTCCTTTAGCCTTTTTGGCAGTAGGCAGTCAGGCTTTAGAGCTGCCCACAGTACTGAAACCGCTCTGATTGACCTCAAGTCCACACTCCTTCACAATATGGACAAAGGCTCGCTGTCGCTTCTTATGCTCCTCGACCTCTCCGCGGCTTTTGATCTGGTTGATTTTAACATCTTGATTGAGCGTCTTACCACCACAGCCAATTTTTCCCAGAAAGCCGCGGAGTGGGTCTTGTCCTTCTTGTCTGGTCGACAGGCAAGAGTTTTCTCTGGTCCCTCCTCTGCCACTCCTGTGTTTTTGTCGTGCGGGGTTCCTCAAGGTTCCTGCCTCTTGCCAACTCTCTATAACCTCTTCACCAAGCCATTGTTTGATCTGCTGGACGAGAGAGGCATACCATACACCAATTACGCTGACGACACACAGTTTGTCCTATCCTTGTCGGGTGACTATGCAACTGATGCCACAAATATCAATTCCATCTATTCATTGGTCCAGAGCTGGATGGCGCACAACGGCCTGGCCCTCAATGATTCAAAAACAGAGCTTCTCATTGTTGGCACTACGCAACGCCTCAGGAAGCTCCCAAATGAGTACAAGGGCTTCAATATTGCAGGCTGCTATATTACAGTAGCACCCAAGGTAAAAACTCTGGGCGTCTATTTTGACGCCTCCCTCTCTATGAAGTCACAGGTTAATGCTGTCATATCTTCTTCTTCATACTATCTTAAAATCCTACGTCAATTGTGCCCTTTGCTATCTACTGACTGTAGGGCTCATATAGCTCGTTCCATTATCAGCTCCAAAATCGATTATTGTTGCTGCCTTTTGCAGAACATTGATTCAGCTTCCTTCTCCAAACTCCAAGTTCTGCAAAATAATGCCGTGCGGGCGGTGAAGGGCCTAAATCGTAGAGACCATGTCTCCGCTGCCCGCCGTGAGCTGCACTGGCTACCAGTACATGAACGTGTTATCTTCCGCACACTCTCTATCACTTACAAATGCCTCTTTGGCAGTGCCCCTGTCTACCTCATGGCGCGTCTTAATTATAAGCCCCATCATCGTCTCCTAAGATCTAACGCCAACTCTTGTTTGATGGTTCCACGCTTCAACCTAACCACAGCCGGCGACAGATCATTTGACGCCATTGCCCCTCGCCTTTGGAACTCCTTGCCTCGGCACATTCAAGAGGCCCCCTCATTGTCTATCTTTAAGGCCTTGCTGAAAACTCATCTTTTCACCTAAGACGCTTTTCTTCTCTATTCCCTTTTCTCTGCGCCTTCTTGCCCATGGGCCCGTGGCGCAATACAAATGCTTAAACCTAAACCTAAACCTACAGAGAGAGAAGATGGTGCCTGCAGGAGCAGAAAAAAGCGTGATCTAGAGGTACTGAAACTCCATGAGAGGGGAGGAATTGGTAAGTTAAAAGACGAGGGGTGTTTGTTCTTGGGAGGGGGTCTGAACTCTGCCCTAATATCATAATTTGGAGTTTTCGTTTAAGCTTATGTTCTAGAGTGAAACAACTGAATGAATAATAGTCTATTACAGAGCATGCTGCACATGCATGATTCTCCCTATTTTATTTAACCCCTACCTCATAAAACTGAAAGTTATGGTACCCACCTTCATTGGGGCGCCAACTTGTCCAGTAGGAAACTGGAGGGGCCCGACTCCAATTTCAGCTTCATGTGGAATTTTCGCCGCAGCCCTGGACATCAGATCTGTAAATTGTGGTGGATTATCGGGTGGAGAATGAATGGGGACTTACCTCGGAGCCTCCTTCGGGAGTTCAGGCAGCCAATAACCGTCGGGGAACTGGCCATCCTCATCACTGTCCCCATGGACAGACACCTCCCAGAGAAATAGTCACCAGGATGTGGTCAATCAGCAGTAGTGCCAGCTGGAGAAGGGAAAGCAGGAGAGGGCACCACAGGAGGAGGGACCACAGGAGGTGCCCCCACCGGAGAGGGCGCAGGGGTCCAAATAGCAAACCTCGCATCTTCCTCTGACCAGAAATGTGCCATTAAAGTGAGGAGATGCTTCTCTGCAGCATCACCCCGGGATGACTGCTGGTGTTCCCATTCTGCCTCCCTGGCCGCCATGTTTGCCTGGTGTTGGTTCAGTACCTGGTGGACCTCCCTCATTAGTTAGTCTTCATTCATGGGCACCCGGGGCCTAGGTGCAGTGTGCAGCGCAGGCGTACACACCAGGGTCTCTTGGACCAAAGCCGACTCCACATCGGAGAAGAGCGACCCCACTTACTCCAGGTATGACGATTGCCCCGGGCTGAGCATAGGCATCAACGGGGCCGCCAATAGAGGCACCAACAACGGGGTCGTCGACGGGACAGCAGCCAATGGGGTCGCCAACAACTATGGATGGCTCGACAATGGCCTTGTCTCCTTTGACGAGTGTCTCGACGACAAGTGCTTTTTGGATGTCGATGACAACAACCTCGCAGAACCCTTGGACAAAGACCTGCGACGACCCTTGTTTCTGTCGTCCCTCGTCGCAGAAGATTTTTTCATCATGGCGAAGACTTCCTGGACTTCGAACTCCTGGAAGGTGGTATGGTCGTCAGAGTCTTGAAGGCCGGATCTTGCTGGTCTGTCTGGCCCAGAAAATGCAGAGTATGGCCAGAGG
>JAVHNH010000153.1:0-10275 GCA_034783935.1 Desmognathus catahoula
ACCTTTTATCTTTGGAAAGAAAAGTTGGTCTAAGATAAAGATTGATTAAGAGAAAAAACATAACACCTGCACTCAAAGAGAAAGATAATCGAACACATAAGAGGCCCGGTAAATCACACCAGATTGAATGTATAGTCCAGTCATTTTTAATGTTGAATAAAATAGCGACACTGCCTGCATTGTGTCCAAACATTGTATTGACCGCATGCTGAGAAATACAGGAAACGTTCTCGAATAGCAAGTTATCTGTAGCCCAGGTTTCTTGCAGCATCAAGATATCGAAGTTTTTAATCTCCTCCCATATCAAAAGATTCAAGACATTCCCAATACCGGCGCAGTTCCAGGAGATCACTTTCAAGCCCGAACTAAGGGGCGCCGGAGGGGCTAAGACGATATTTCCAATTCCAGGGCATCCTCAAGGATGTTCTGGTCATCCCCAATAAAATCCGCACTCGTCACAGGGGAGTTAGGCATGATTTCTACCTCATTGTCCGTTGATGATTCCTGAGGGTTTTTCGCTTGTCTCTTGGCAGTCCCAGGATAGCTAGCTCCGTTATCTAAATGAGAGATGGATCTCTTCGAGCCTACTAATGGTTTGTTTCTGTCAGACAATAGTAAAGACTCCTCCCTTTGCAAAATAACCTTCGCTCGAGTTAGCCTAATCTGAGTAGTGTCCATCCCCTTGGAAATAAAGAAAGGTGCTTGCCCCCACACTAATTCCTTAATGTAAGAGCTCTTAAAAGTAATCCTGGTAGCAGTAGTTTGATCATCAATCTGGATGTAGCCAATCTTGGCAATGTCTGAACGGATGAGATTTCTCAGCACTGGGCTTAATTCACAAAGTGATAAAAAAGAAAACAAACTGAAAGATTTGAAATCATATCCATCATTCTTGATGAATAACGGCACAAAGTCTAAAGAAGTAGAGTTGTACTGAATCTCTTGAGTGTTACTCTGTGATAAAGAATTACCCTCAAATACAAAAGGAATAGGTTTAACCAAGGGTTTGTCAAAAATGAAAACGGGAGCCTTGGGGTTCAGCTCAGCACCAGGCATTTTACCAGTTTGAGGCTTGGATGTGGGGCCATGCCCTTTACCAGATTGAGGCTTTGTTTGTTTTAAAATTTGTTTATTGAATATCTGTTACATCGTACATAAATATAAAGAATTATTTACAAGGTCACTCAGAGAATGAATGTTATCATCAGCTGGTTCTAGTAAACTTACATCAATACATTACTTCCATCCTCTGGCTTTACAGTTACCCAGATATTCATTTTTATTAAAAAACAACATATTAACAAATAAAAATTGCAACCTTACTTCCCCAATTAAACAAACCTTTGTCTCTCCATTAATTACTCTGTCCATGTGCCCAGCCAATCAAGACTCAATCCTGTCCTGTATGTCCTCATGTTCATCGTATGCATTCCCTCCACTTTTACGTGGCTTTTTCTACTCGCTCATTCGCTCTCACTCCCAGCGTTTCCACTCTCTCTCATCGCTTTTAGACATAAATAGTTCTTAAAGGGTACCCATCTATCTCTCGGTCTCTGTGCCGTCTTCATAAGGGACGATGCATGGGTCTCTGTATCTGCGCAGAAGGCAAGGTCTCTGAGCCAGACCTTTATAGCCGGTGTCTTACCGCGCATCCAATTTAAAGCAATTCTGCGTTTTGCCAACGTAATTGCTATGTTCGCCCATCTAGTTGAAGGAGTTTCCATTTGTGGCAAGACATTCAACAAAGCAGCTTCCATATTGTTATCAACTGTGCATCCGCATACCTCACCTATGATCTGAAATACTTTATTCCAAAATAGTTGGTTTGTATAGCAACCCCAAGCCACATGCACAAAGTCTACGTTCTTGCTACCACACCCTATGCATAGAATATCCACTCCACCTTTCATTTTGCTAAGTTTACGCGGTGTGACATACGCTTGATGTAAGAACTTATAATGGATCACTCTGTGGCGCATGCATAGCGAAACAGTCCTAGTTAGACTGCATGTTTCATACCATGTCACATCATCAAGTGCATATCCCAGTGCAGTTTCCCATCTAGCCCTTGCGCTATCATTATCACTCTTTGTGAGCCGTCTTAGTTGGCCATATATTCTGGATATTTGGTGTGCCTCCGCCACTGTCGTAAGCATGTGTGTCAGTAGTTGGAACTCCTCAGGTTCCCTTGCATTCGTGCCCCAAAACTCACGCAGTTTACTTTTTATAGTTGCCCACTTCAACACATTCATCAATCCACCTCCAGCTTGATCCAGAACGTCTTTACTTTCCCTCAACATGTCGTCTGCAAAGAGGTCTTGTATTATACATAAGCCTCTTTCTTCCCATTCTCTCTCATTTCTCCCTCCCTTGTGTTGCGTTCCATTCAGGATGTCTCCAATTGGGATATACGGGCTATATGGTAGCGCCGGTCCGTTCCATGCCACTACTCTATTCCATAGCACTATGGCTAGTGCCACCGGGCTCTCATCTTTCACCTTTCCAGTTTTGGGCACACTCAACATCCCACTCGTTGCCAGTGGCTCACACCATTTCTTCTCCGCTTCCACTTGTGGTTCTGCATGGCAAGGCGCAAACCACTTCTGTGCATGTTTTAGCTGCGCAGCTATGTAGTACCTATACAGGTCTGGCAGCCCCATTCCTCCTTCTCCATGCTCTCGCATCAGCACCTCATATGCTATCCTCGGTACTTTCCCACTCCAGATAAAGTGTAAAATCTTAGTGCGACATTGTTTAAAAAAAATCTGTGGAATTTTTACTGGTACGTTTTCGAATACATAGAGCATTTTGGGGAGGATCACCATTTTAAGTGCCGATATTCTCCCTGCCAGCGAAAGCGGCAACGTGTGCCACTTTCCGAATTGGGTGTCTAGATAACTCAGCAGTGGTGCAACATTCAGATCATACCATTCTTGACAAGTCCATGCCACCCTCACTCCCAGGTACTTAAAACCAGTGGTGCTTTGATGTAATGGTAGCTCACACAGGACCCCGCCTTGCAACTTTTCCCTTACCAGCATTACTGTTTTATTCCAATTAATTCTATAACCGGACACCTCCCCATACCTCTTCAGTGCCTCATGTATCATTCTCAAATCACTTTCCTGGTTTCTTAGAAACAACAGTAGGTCATCTGCGTACATCACCACCTTGAAGTGGATTCCCTTACACAGCGCTCCGCTGTTCTGCAACAACCTGTCCAGGTATCTTATCATGGGTTCCGCAACCAATGCAAAAAGTATCGCTGACAGCGGGCAGCCCTGTCTCGTACCCCTCTCAACCCTAAATCTTCGAGATTGGAAACCGTTCACTAGTACTCTGGCGTGTGTGTCTGTGTATAGTAATCTGGTCCATTTCATTATGGTTTTACCAAAACCAAACTTCTCAAGCACCCCAAACAAATATTTCCAGATCACCGAGTCGAACGCCTTCTGTGCATCCAGTGACAGTATGGCAATGTCTGCACCCCCAACGGTATCAGCCACTACATCAAAGACTCTTCGGATGCTAATTGCCGTGGATCTATTCGGCACAAATCCCGTTTGTTCAGTGCCTATCAGTGTCGTGACTACCGCTGTAAATCTTTTGGCCAATACTTTAGCAAGGACCTTAATATCGCAATTAATCAGGGACAGTGGCCTATATGCCCCGCATTCATTCCCATCTGTGCCCGGTTTGTGTAGTAGTATGATCAATGCTTCGTTCAGCTCAGGCAGCCATCCCTCCTCCTTGAGTGCATAGCAATAAACCTCGTGTAATTTGGGCACTAGGCGTTCTTTAAAATGCCTGTAGAAATCTGCATTTAGCCCATCTAAACCTGGTGCTTTACCAGTTGACATCTCCTTAAGAGCTTCTGATATTTCTTGTGTCGTGATCTCTGTTTCGAGCTCAGCTATCTGATCTGAATGTAGTCTCGGGAGCATAATATCTCTCAGAAAGTCATCGGTGGCGCCCTCGTCTTGGCATTCGGGCCCTCTGTATAATGCTTCATAAAAGCCTACAAATCTCTCAAGTATCTGTTTCCCATCATGTATCATCTCACCTGTTTCTGAGCGGATCTGTTGGATCTTTACTGGTGCCTTCCCTTGTGATAGCAAGCGGGCGAGTAACGTACTCGGTTTGTCTCCTTGCCAATATCGTTTGGACCTTTCGTTCTTGCCTTGGATATTGCATATCCTATCCACATCGCAGATATAGCTTTCTCTTTTTTCCAGTATATTGCCTAGCAAGTTTTTCGCCCCCCTTTTGTGGTATTGTTCATCCAGCTTCGCTATCTCTTGTTCTGTATGCTGTAATGACCCCCGGTGCGCCTTCACCACTCCTCCATCTACACTCATGCACACTCCTCTGATAAAACATTTGAACGCCGCCCATCTCACTAACACGTTTGTTTCATCGAGTGTGTTGTTCATAAAATAATCATCTATATTTTGGGCAATAGTTTCCTTATATACTATGTCCACTAGTGCCTCTGATCGAAACCTCCATCGAAATGGGGGTCTGATTACTTTGCCCCATAGTATGGAGAAATGTACAGGTGAGTGGTCAGAAAGCGTGCGCGGCTCCAAATATATGTCTTTAATGTGAGCAAACAAAACATCTGAAACAAGAAATCTGTCTATTCTGGAGTATGCATCATGGACCGATGAATAGAAGGTATACCCTCCCAGTGTGGGGTTGCGAACTCTCCAGACATCAATCAGGTCATATGTGGCCATATATATTAATGTCTGATTGGCAGCCGCCGCCAGCCTCCTATCATTGTGATTCGATTTATCTAGTACCGTGCTTAATATGAAGTTGTAATCCCCTCCCACTATCCAGGGCACACCTTGCCATTTGGACAGTAGTGAAAATATTTCATCTACAAAACCAGTTGAGTCTATATTTGGACCATATATGCACATTAGGGCAACCAGCGTTCCATAAAGTCGTCCAACGACTAGCACATACCTTCCCTTCAGATCAGAATGCTCAAATACCAAATCAAACTCTATACTTCGTTTCATGCAGATACCTACGCCCCTGCTCCCTCTCGTGAACGATGCCATGTATACATTCTTACCCCACTTTCTCTGCAAGTGTGTAATATCCTCTCGCATCAAGTGTGTTTCCTGTAAAAACATTATGTCTATGCCTTTCATAGTACACCAAGCCCACACCCTCCGTCTTTTGGCCGGAGTTTGCATACCTCTCACATTCCATGTCCCAATGTTGATCTCACCCGCCATCATCAATTATTATGCAATGAGTCTTGCCAAGACACTTAATTTTCACCTGTGACACATTTCCCTCGCCCATGAAGAGACAATACTTGAAACCAACCCCCACCCCCAGAACTCCCCCAAACCTGGAGTACTGACCCCAGTCAGCTGTACCTAACAACATCCCGGCACAGTTGACCAAAACAGACAGCAATCACGCCGATGGGAGATCACGTGATCCCTGCCTTTCGCTCCAGTCCCTACCAAGCACCTAACTCCAAGGCGCTCAGCCGGAACCCAAGACTCCCTTTCCACGCCTCCCTCCCGCTCCTCTCCGCTTACAGGTGTATTCATACATTACTTCTGTCTCACATATTTCTCACCAGCCTAATCATCTCCCTTAACTCTCTATCCATCATCTTCCCTCCTGTGGAACTGCCAAAATCCAGTGTTGCCATATCAGTGACATCATCGATACTGACATCTTGCATATTACTATAAACAGTAAAGGAAAAAACAATCTGACTTCATGCGTAAATGAATCTATAAACACTCAGTCATTCTTGTTCACACTTTGCGCTCAGGTTTCAGGAATCCTTGCTTTGGGCATGCAAGCAACCCATACCTCACCGTTCTTCCATTTCAACCTGCCTTTATATTTGCATGCCATGTAGCCACGCTTGCAATAGCACACAGTCTCAATTGCTTATTATTCATATTTGGTTTCATTTTTGGCAGCGCATTTACGGGTGTTTATATTCTGTTATCATGTTTCAACTCAGCATTCAGCTTGCCTGCCCTGGAGTTTGGCTTGATATCAAACAAGTAATCTCATTTGTTTAATGTTTATGCTCTATTATTCGCAGCATAGCGTCTAATGTTTATGCTCCAGTCATTCCGCCGATTCTATGTTACAACTTGTCAGCTTGTGAGCCTGCCCTAGAGTCTAGTATATATGTTCATTATTTATTCTCTGTTGTTGTCAGCAAAGCCCCAAATGTTTATATTTTAGCTATCTACTTTGTGTCCTCCTACCACTCCACAGGCCTATCAGCATCCACCGCACAATTCTATATATATCCCACATTTTATGGCTATTCTGTAGTATTTCTATTTTCAGGTGCAGGTCACCATTAGATTTATGTGTCTCAATATCTGCCTCACAACGCGGTACAGAAACCAGTTGTGCACATTACATCCCGCTTAGCAGTAGCATGAAATGTTTCTCTCGGCACCCCATTACTCCCTATTTACAATATGCTGCATACTTCTCACACTTCAAACCTCTGAATCAAAAGCGTCATCTCTTCATACACACAGCAATGTATAAACATTTCACGCAGACATAACTACTTGCCTACACACACTCATCCATTCCGTTTACAGTTGCCCAGTGCATCCTGAGTGTTTATATCTCTCAGAACTTGTTACAAACAAAGCTCCATCCTGTCTTTCACATGGCAGTATATAAACAATTCACGCGATAGAACTTCTTGTTTATACGTTCACAGCTACTTCATTTACAATGCAAGTTACAGTTTCCAAGAGCAGCCTGAGTGCTTACATCCCACAGCGGTAGTTGTATCCAGCTCGCTGGTTACCAAGATGAGTGTTTATCCCATATTACTGCTTTACAAGCTCTCGCCATGCCCTTGCCATAGCCATTCAGTTCAGTTGTTCTTATCTGTTCCTTCCGTCATTTTAGTCATTGCATACCAGCTGCAACGTATCATCCACATTGCCATCTATATATGCTTGCGGTCCGGGTGCACATAGCCAAACTGCCCATTTAATCTCCCTAATCTCCAGTTTCATATTCTTGCGTGCAACCTTGTTCATTTACAGTACGCTTATCTTTGGTGCGTTTACCAGTCTGCTCCACAAGGTGGCTCATCTCAGATAGCGCCGTGATTCGATGGTCCCGTTCAGCCACCGTATGTACAAAACCGTTTCAGTCGTTTACCGCCAATTCGTATAAGTTAGCAACATTGTATGGATGCTTCATGGCGGCCATTTTCTGCAGCATTTTTGGCGATTTTAGTATAGTAGAAAAAGGAAAATAAAAAGAGAATAGGCATAGAAGACCAAGCGTTTCGTCTAGCGCACAGGTACTCACAGTTATTTATTCATTCATATGTTTTCATCCTGCGCGTCTGCAATATTCCGACTAGCTTCAGATTGGTGTCCTTTGATTATATTCGTTTCCACATAGTGCCAGGCGTCTTTTGAAGATGTAAAAAAGGAAACCTTATTGTTGTACTCAATCCTCAGTTTCGCAGGATGTAACATGGAATATTTGACTTTCTCTCGGCGTAGTGCTCCTTTAACTGTGTCGAAGAGCTTGCGTGCCTTTTGAACAGCAGGTGTTAGATCAGGAAAAAAACTCACTCTTGAGCCCTCCCAGGTCAGGTTCCCCTCATTTCTCGCGGCCAAAAGTATTGAATCACGGTCTCTATAATTCAGTAATTTAAAAATCACTGATCGAGGTGGCGCTCCTGGTATCGGCTTTCTTCCCGGAACTCTGTGAGCTCTCTCCACGACAAAGGAGGTAGAAAGAACCGCATTTGGAAGCAGTTTTTTAATCATTTCCTCCATAAATACTTCCATCTGTTTCGGCGCAAACTGTTCCTGGAGACCCACTAGCCGCAAATTTGAGCGTCTATTTCTCCCCTCCGCGTCTTCCTGCTTGATCTGTAGCTGTTCAATATCTAGCTTATAGTCGGATAAGAGCTTTTCCATTGGTTCCAATGCCGATTCCAATTGCGCTACGCGTGTCTCTGCTTCCTTCAGCTTCAGCATGATATTATCAGCTCTTGTTTGTGCCAAGTCAAGTCTAATATTTATGGCTCCGAATTGTTCAGCTGTGTCCTTGCGAAATTCACGAAGCTCATCTAGTACTGTTTGTAGCCCTGCATTCATGGCACCATCCGCCGCCTTTTCCATGCTTGCCGCCACTTCTCCCGCTTTCTGTGCTCCTGCTGCGCCGTTCTTCTCACTAGCGCCATGTGAGACACATTCTTCCAATTTCCTCTGTTTCTTATCTTTTCCCGATGCGCCCGGCATCTTCCACTGTCGTATGCTGGTCTTCACCGTTCGATTTGTCGGGGTATTTGTAGAAATATTTGCGTTTTATTTCTGGAGCAGAGAGGAGCAATCCGGCGGCACGTCCTCTCCTCCGCTCTACATCACGTGACTCCCTTGATCGTCCTTCTGTTGACTCATGATGGACCCGTTTATAAATGGACTTCTCCTGGTTTGCCTCACTCAGGCTTATGACTGGTTTATGTGTCTGTTGGTCTATGTACTAGTATTTGTTATTTTTTGTGTGCCACTATGCTCACGGGTTGCAGGTGAATTATAAATAAATAAATTAAATAAATAAATACATGTTATCTCTCCACTATTAAAAGGAAAGCTGGCCTTTTGTTTCTATAACACTGATGATGCCCAAAAAGGCAGAAATATTCTATGGGCTCGCTTGTTATCTCCCAATGACGGAATTCGCCATGCAATTCGGGACTGATTTTTGCTAAAAGAGGTGGCAAGACTAATTTGTATGCATGAGTTTTCCCTGAGTGAAAAACTATGGTATGAAAAGTTGCCCAGCGTAGATTTATTGTAGATTTATTCTAGTTTTTCCATACCTTTCAACTGGGTTTCATTTAATTTGGCACTGCCCCGTATCTGTTTTTTTAAACCAGCACAGTGTCCTTATAATGTGCTCCTGGAAAAACACCACAAACATATCCTTTCCTGTTGCAAAGTGAGTCCACACCACCAGATGACACTGTGCCCCAGAAAAGCTAAGCATCTTTATTAGTATTTTTAACCTAAACAACAGCAACTCTTAACTCACACCAGACCTTGCACTGATACAAAGTTCCGCTAATTGGAGTCCAAATTGCATGGTCTAGCACGGTCACTAGCTCGTCTATGGACCCACTTGTGGATTCATAATGTCCCTTGTCTGGTTTGTAGCGAAACAACAATATTTTCAACTGTGCATATCCAGGTGGTCTACAACATATAAACAGAGAATTTTGGAGGGGTATTCGCTAGTGGACTAACCCCAAATTGGGGTGCCCAGTAGGTCCGGAATATAATGTCGGCCCACTGGATGGAGAGATGAAAGTGAAAAGAATGGTAAGGTAGAACCCTAAATCAGGTTGGTCGAACAGTATTCTCTCCGGTGTGCATTCCAGTTGGCGCTCACATATTGCCGTAATCTCATTACACACTTCTCTCCAGAACAAGCTTATTTTTGGGCATTGCCACCAAATGTGGAACAGGTTGCCCACTTGGCCACACTGATGCCAACACATGTTAGAGAGCTAGGGTACTATATGTTCAGCCTGTCAGGGGTGAGGTACCAGCGGTGTATGACTTTGATCGCACACTCCCTAAATGCTACGCAAGCAGATGTTCTGTGAGCTTGTTTCCCAAGTGTGTTCTGTATATCTGGAGACCGATCTACTCCTTGGTCCCTGTTCCAACTTTCTTGATAGGGCAATAGAGTCGGTGACAGCTATGTGGTAAGAATTTTATAAAAATTAGTAATTCCCAAAACTTGGAGAATGGCCAATTCAAATAATCCTAAAACTATCAACCAACATCTCTAATCCATGTAATTTGCTAAATATTTTGCAACTAAATTGCAGAATTGGGCAGATATTATTTACCCCCTTTCTGAGGTCCAATATGCCTTTAAGACTCAATATGTAACTAGGGAACAAGTTTTAATTTTTACCATCTTGTATGTAAATATCTATTCAGAAGCAAAACTGTACATAGCTTACACAGATTTGGCTACTGTGTTCGACGCAGTCCCCCATAAGCTACTCTCGAATTCTTTGGAGATGCAAAAAAATTCCCTGAAATTTTCATAAGATTTTAATGGGCCTCTATAGTGGCCTTTCAACCAGAGTAATCTGCAATCTGTAATAAAGACGGGACAATGACATAGCCAATCCCAATACGAAAAGCGGTAAGAAAAGGAAGTCCACCAGTCTTATTGTTCAATAAATCGGTTCTTTTGTCTTCCGACGATATG
>JAVHNH010000154.1:0-10264 GCA_034783935.1 Desmognathus catahoula
GGCAACCAATAGATCCACACCTTATTTCAGCCACCCGGCTCCCGCGTGACAAACAGCGGCCCGGTGCTCACCGACCAACCGGGTTTACAATATCTTAAGAGGAGGGAGAGCACCTCTGGTGGAAAAACCATGCCCATAAATGGTCTGACCCGTGGGCTGCATTTGTACATACACCCTTCCCACAGGAGATCATCATCATCCATACCATCACACAAACTGGTATAACCGCTCAAACCACAAGCGCCATCACAATCACCAACAACCTCTAGGCGTAGAAGAAAGGCTGGTGGCACACCTTGAAAACAGATGGCACAAACTGCAGTCAACAAAATGAGTGCTCCCTCACAACAATCATACAAGGGAAGATTTTTTATCCATCCATCAGCATTTAGACTAGAATTCCACAAAAAGCAACATTGGCTGTAGTTGAAGAGGTCCTCAAGAAGCATACGACTAACCTAAAGGTCCCCAACCATTTTATTCTTTGGGCCATAGAAACAGCACTGACAAAAAATTTCTTCCAACTAAATGGTGATTTTTTTGAACAAATTGAAAGTACAGCAATGGGGGAAATATTTGTCCCCTCCCTTGCAAATTTGTATGTTAACAAATTTGAAGTGAAAACCAATCGGGTGGAAAACAACCCCCTTTAAGAAAAACCTGCTATTTTGGAAGAATTATATAGACGTGTCCTCAATATTTGGAGAGGTAGTGAGAAAGAAATACAGCAAATTTTAAGCTGGATCAACAACTTGAATGAACACCTCAATATTAGCAGCAAGATGAGCAGAGTACACATGTTTTTTCTAGATCTTATGATCTATGTTTCAAATGGTTTTATTCAAACTACATTGTTTACGAAGCCGACTGATCGGAACTCTTTACTTGACTATAGGAGCTTTCACCTTGGCCCATTAAGAAACAACTTACCCTATAGTCAGTTTCTTAGGGTGAAACGTAATTGCTCCTCAAAGGAAGAATTCACCAAACATGCTGACCAGTTGGAACAGAAATTGGTGAATAAGAATTATCCGAATAAGGTAATCCGGCAGTGCAGAAAGAGGGCCAACAACACCCATCGCGATGTCACTTTACAAGAACATGCTAAAACACCCAACCAGAATTTGGTGTTTGTGACCACATTCAATACTGCCAGCTATCAAATAGCTAAAATAGTTAAAAAACACTGGCATATATTGAATGTTGGGTCCACCCATCTAGAAAAACCTCTGATGGCCTATAAGAGGAGTAAGAATCTAAAAGACGCCATTGTACGCTCGGATATTAGATTACATTCAGAGACTGATAATTCCCAAACCTTAGAATACCTTTGGGGCTGGACGGACAAAAGAATTGCAGCTCCAGTTCTGGGTAACTATCAGTGCGGTTCATGTAGTGTGTGTGAACAAGCCCTTACAGGACCAGAGATTGATCTAGGTCGCGCTGAGAGATGGACCCTAAGGAACCACACAAATTGTAATACGGCCTGGGTCATATATGTTATCAAATGCCCTTGTGCCTTATTCTACGTGGGAAAAACTGAAAGAGTCTTTAAAGAAAGATTTATAGAGCATAAGTCAAGAATTAGACGTGGCAAGTCGGATGCTCCTTTAGTAGCACATTGCTGCAGTAAAAACCATTCCCCTGAGAGTCTACGTTGGTGCATCTTAGAAGTCATTTTTTCTCCTGACCTACATCAAAGAGCACTTAAATTGTCCACAAGAGAAAATCATTGGATTTATCATCTGGCAACACATGCCACGGGGCTCAATAGAGACTTTAATTGGAATTCTTAACATAACTAATTCCCTTAGATTATAAAACAGCAAATTTAAGTGGTCTCTTTTTCGCTGGATTTCTGGTATTCCAAAAAAAATTTTTCCCAAAAAAATTTTTCCATTCATTTTTTTTGGTTCTGTATGTATGTGACATGTCATCTCCTCATTATTTACATATTTGCGCAGGGTGTTCCGCACGCATGTCGTATAAGGTTAGATGAATATGTATTTTTCAATACACGTCGACCGGCACAATGAAATGTGTCGTATTAGCTAGACGCTAATTTTGCAGTGTCTCTACTTTGCTCATATGTTAGGGATGGCCAGATGTATCGTTCTGACTGTGTTGTGTGTTGTTTAAATTATACCTTCCTGCAACTCTCTGCCGCATTTCCTTTTTCAAAATGGCGGATCTGTTTTCCTATATCCATATACCAAAAGTACTCTATTCTAGTTGGCTGATGAATGGAGTCAGCTGACCATTCAATGTCCAATCAGGAGCCCTTAATCACGTTTTAAGGAGGTTGAGTTTCCGTTGCGGCTATTTGTGAACGCGACACTTTACGGCAGTTTTCCAGAGAGGAGGTTATGCCGATGGCGAGTTTATTAACTATCAGAAGAGGGTGAGTGTCTCACGGCGCTGCTAAAAAGAAGCATTTTGTCATAGAAATTGTATAATTTCTTGTCACCTTGGGATGGCCCTACATGGTATTGGCTGTTCATATTTTACATCTTCGTTTTGTTGCAGGTCGATGAGGGACGCCCCCCCCCCCTTTTTTCGCCATCGGCAATGTTAAATATCATCTGGTTTAGGTATGATTATATGCCATCTCTTCTCTCCAATATAAAGTGGCTGAAGTGTTAAAAATTACTAAATAGTTTCTCTTTGTTGAAACTTCCTTAGATGCGGTTGACACTAAAAGGAAGATACTTGTTGACCATTACGCTTTCTGCTTTAGTCAGGAACTTTTAGAAATTTTGGTGAGTGGCGAGTTGGGCCTGTTTATTCTGTCTAGAACATATATATGTGGTCACAGCACGCCCATAATTATAGATGTGCGATATGGTGTTTCATACATTTATTTGTTTTATAGATTCATCTCGTGTTCCAAAATATATCAGCCTTGCCAGATTTACTCTGCTGAGTGTTCTTCTGCCCTTAATCCAATACGTTGTCATTTCTCTGCCAAATGGGTATATGGCCTTGAAAAATTTCGCGGCTTTTTATGAAGAGAGATCAGTGGGTTTTCACCATTTTAGGTGAGTTCTGGCACACCACGTATTGAGTGTCTTTTAATGGTGCGGTTGTGTGTTCCAATTGTGGAATTATGTTTCTGAGTACTTTGTACACTGTATGTCTCAATGCTCCGTAGTGATAAAAGAAAAAACAGATATGGCTACTGTTTGCATTTATTGCATATCTGCCATAGGACGAAAAGCATTAGTGATATTGGTCCGAATAATGTGAATTTAGTTTTACAAAAACATAAACTGATATGTATTATTTTGTTTGTACAAATGTGGGTTTAAACACTGAGAATCTGTTTTTTTACTTTTTTTCAGTGATTTATATTCTGCCTGAGAAACTATTTAATTCTACCCAGACAACCCTCCAAACTTTCGTCCCTGATGAGAGTGCGGAATTTGTTTCATCGTATGCACCGAAACAATGGGGCCATGCCATCAGGCCTTGTCGGACTGTCATTGCAAATAAGATCATGCAACAGTTTGTTGGGATGCCCGTAGAAAGCATATATTGCTTATGTGTTTTTTTGCTTTCTCTTTATTGTACATTATTACTTTTCTGTACTCACCCACCTACAAGAGACGTGTGGTGATAGTTTCAGTATATTGTCTGTTTACACTATTGATATTGAGGATGAATGAATTGAGTTTGAATGTGATATGAATGGTATAGTGTTCATATTGATTGTGTTTCCTTTTGCACTTTATATATATTAATATATTTTTTATATATGTTTCAATAAAATGTGAATTATTTTTCTATTATATAATGTTCTGTTGAGTTATTTGGGTCCCTTCTTTGTGAGATATTTTTTGATTTGTGAAATCATTTTGCCCAGAGTATATCTTACCAGTCTGGGGGTTTCCTTTGGTATTTTCTAACAGGTTCTGGCCACATTGGTCAGGGGAACCTTGCTGTTGATATTATATGACAACAGTGGTGAGCATTGAGCAAGAGTGTCGAGGTACTCAGTTTGTGGTTTATTTATTAGTTATGTATGACATTTGAATTTACTTTTTCTAGTGAACAAATAATTATCTTCATTTTGATACTCGTTTTTTTGTTGTTGGCTTCAGTTACGTACTCTCCTTTTGTTGTTCTTCTTTTTTTGTGGCTTATCTGAGTTCTGACTATTCAGTTGCATTATGTCATCTGATAATATTCTAAGTTACACTGAGGAATATATTGCTGAGCTATTAAAAAATGCAGGCTCTATTAGCTCTACATCAGATGGGGTGTCCTTTAAGCAGGCATCTGCTTGGGATGAACTGTCTAATAATAAAAAACGTTTGATTCGGACTAATCTCCACGAATTAACTAATTTAGAGCACCTTAAGAGTAAAACTCTCCCCCAGGGATTGATTGTGCCCAATGAACCTAAGGTATTTCTGGACAAAGAAAAATTCAGAACCAATTGGGCACATATTGCCAATAAATGTGGGAGGGATTGGGTAGTTCTAGTTATAGAAACGGCCCGAGAAGTTTCCCAAGAAATAGTAGAAGAAATTCAAAAGACAGAAAATGAATTAAAAACAGCTAGTACTAACGCAGCTTTTAAAAAACGTTTAGATGAAATTGAAAAAGAAATCAAGGACTTTAAGGACAGCACCACATTGCAAAAAATAAAAACTCTTAAAAAGAGTATAGAAGAATTCTCTATTTCGAAAAAATTTCCATATGTGCAGTCGGATTACTTCACTAAGAAACAAGCGGTAGGTAATACTGGATCTCAGTCACGTAAGGTACGATTTAGAACCAATTCCTATAGTAGTTATAGTAGTGATGATGATCAACAGCAACATGGAAATTTTTCACAACGAGGCAACTATAGAGGGCGCCGATATTTTCGTGGTCCACGGAGGGGTAACGGACGTGGACATTTTTTAGGCCAACCCAGCAACGAACAAGACGAGGACGATGCAGAGGTGATTATACATGCAGGGAAAAGGTACAGGAAAATATAGTAACTAATTTATCTGATCATGTTTTGACTGAGTCTGAAACTAACCTTTTGAATAAAGGTTTAGGATTTGTTAACACCCAAAATTATGAACCCATCTTGTTTAGACAAGAATGGACGCAATTTGTCAGAAAAATCAAACTTAAGAAGTTCTTTGAAACTAATAGTTTCACCCCAGTCACCAATGAAACAGGTCTTCGCGTTCCTAGTACCTTCACCCCCTCTGTACAGAACCCCGAATTAAAAACTTTTGAACTCGCGGTATGGAAGGATATAGCCGTCCTAGAGAAATCAAATAAGAGGCATTTTCAAAATTGTTCACGTATAGAGAAGGCAGCCATAGAGTCGTTAAGAACAGACCAGAATCTAGTAATTAAGGAAGCCGACAAGGGGGGCTCAATTGTTCTACAAAATAGAGATCAATATTTAGCTGAGGCTTACCGCCTCCTAAGTGTTGAATCTAATTATAAACTATTGGCTCAAGATCCATCATCTGTTTTAATCAAGGAGATCAAAACCAAAGTATTAGATGCGGTGCAGACTGCGGTCATTTCTAAACAAGAAGGAGATTTTTTGATTCAAAAAAACCCACGTGTTCCGATCTTTTATACGATCCCCAAAATCCATAAGGATCCATTGCATCCGCCTGGGCGCCCCATAGTATCTGGTGTGGGGTCGATTCTTGAACCCTTATCAGCTTTTGTGGATAAACATCTTAATAATCTTATTCCATCCATGAAATCTTATGTTAAAAACAGCACCCAAATAATAAACAAGATTGAGGGTCTCTTCTTTGACCCCAATGAAATGTTTTTTGTGGTGCTAGATGTTGAGGCGTTATACACTGCAATTCCCCAGGTCCAAACCCTCAAAGTTGTTGAACAAGCACTCACTTTAAAATATCCTGAGCGGTCTACTCTGGTAGACTTTATAATGTGGGCTGCAGTAACAGCTTTAAGAAACAACTTTTTCAGATTTAATAATAATTTCTATCTCCAGAGGCAAGGCACCGCGATGGGCGCAAAATTTGCGCCCTGTCTGGCCAACCTTTACATGGCCAACTTTGAGGATCTTTTTGTTTATACTGAAGAAAATCCGTTTTTTGACCAAATACTAGAATACTGGAGGTACATAGACGACATTTTTATTCTATGGCATGGCGATGTCACTTCTGTCAGACGATTTCATGATTGGATTAACAATTTGGACCCCTTTCTGAGGTTCACCCTTAATATGGATTCTCATCATATCCCATTTTTAGATCTAATGATATTTGCTGAAAATAACATTATTCAAACCACATTATTTACTAAGCCTTCTGACCGAAACTCCCTACTTGACTATGGGAGTTTTCATCCTGGTCCATTAAAAAATAATTTACCCTATAGTCAATTTCTTAGGGTGAAACGTAATTGTTCCTCAAAAGAAGAATTTTCAAAACATGCTGATTTTTTAGAACAAAAATTGGTGAATAAAAATTATCCTGACAGGGTGATTCGACAATGCAGAAAGAGGGCCAATAATACTCACCGAGATGTCACTTTACAAGAATGTGCCAGAATACCTAATCAGAAATTGGTTTTTGTAACCACATTCAATACCAATAGTTACAAAATAGCCAGAATAGTTAAAAAACATTGGCATATATTGAATGTTGGGTCTAGCCGTCTGGAAAAACCTTTGATGGCCTACAAAAGGAGCAAGAATTTAAAAGATGCCGTTGTACGCTCAGATATCAGAATCCACTCAGAAATTAATAATCTCCAATCTTTGGAGTATCTTTGGGGTTGGACGGATAAAAGAATTGCATCTCCTGTGTTGGGCAACTACCAGTGTGGTTCGTGTAGTGTGTGTAAACAAGCCCTCACAGGACCAGAGATTGATCTTGGCCGTGCGGACAAATGGATCTTAAGAAACCATACAAATTGTAACACAGCTTGGGTCATTTATGTGATTAAATGCCCTTGTGCTTTATTTTATGTGGGAAAGACTGAAAGGGTCTTTAAAGAAAGATTCATAGAGCACAAATCAAGAATCAGACGTGGCAAGTCTGACGCCCCTTTAGTAGCGCACTGCTATAGTGAAAACCATTCCCCTGAGAGTTTATTCTGGTGCATCTTGGAAGTCATCTTCTGTCCTGATCTCCATCAAAGAGCACTGAAATTGTCTTCTAGAGAAAATCATTGGATCTATCACCTAGGAACCCATACATTGGGACTGAACAGAGACTTTAATTGGAATTCTTAATTTCATATTTAGTAAATAAATCTGCAGCAAAACAAATTTTTTTTGCGTGGGGGGGCTCCCCCCACCCCCTCCCCCTTTGTTTTAATGCGTGCATTTGACCACTTTATATGGTCCCTTCCTATGCGGTGACCGACTGGTTTTTTCGCGTCTGAAATTTCTTATAATCCTTAGCATCGTCTTCCCGTCAGAATGATAGGGATTGCCAGAAGGGAATGTGGACAATTTTTTCACTGGAATATTTACATTATTTTATCCGGTCTCATGCGATGAATGCCTGGTTGGCTTCAGACTGAAGGTTTTTGTAACCTCTAGCTTCGTCTTCCTCTCTTTCAAAATGGCGGATTTGTTTTTCCATCTCCACATATAAATAACGTTTAACCTTGATTGGCTGAAGGTTATAGTCAGCTGACCTCTGTACGTCCAATTAGGTGCTTCGTATAACTTTTTAAAGAGGTGTGGTTTCCATCTCAGTTACTTCCGGACGCGACACGATACGGCGTTTCTATCCAGAGAGAAGGTTACACCGATGGCGAGTCTGTTGACTATTATAAGCGGGTAAGTGCCTTCGGCGTTATCTGCAAAGTGTATTTTGTCTTTAGTTTTTTAGAAAAAACGTTTTATAGTTCTGCTATCTTTTGAATTGGGGACACTTTTATGTGTTACTGGCCATTCATTAGGTGTCTGCTCTTACGTTTCATCACAGGTCTATGCAGGCCAGCCCTATGTAACGCCATCGGCAATGTTAATTATCATCTGGCTCAGGTATGCATACTTGACATTCCTTCTCCTTTCTTGTTAATCAACTGAGGGTTGTAAGTCAACTAAACAATTCCTTTTTGTTTAAATTTCCTCAGATTCTTGGCTCTTAAAAGAAAAATAGTCTGGTGACCGTTTCACTGTGCCCTTTAATTGGGAACTATTGTAGTTATGGTGAGTGTCATAATAGTGTCTTTTACTTTCTACAAAAAGACACATGTGGATAATCTATTTCCACACACATTGATGTGTTACACGGTGTGTCAGTATTATGTTTATTTTTCTTATAGATACATTGTGCGTTTTACGTCTTATCTGCCCTGTCAGGTTTTCTAAGCCTAGCAATTGACCGTCACCAATGGATTTTTTTATCCACCATCCAGTAATTGTCGAGAAATGATGTTTCATTTATTGAAGAGAGATCAATGGGTCAAACACGATTTTAGGTGAGTGTCTGTTGACTATTGAATATATGATTTTGACTGCGTGGATATGTGTGTTAATTGTGGTCTTTTGTTTCTAAGTGCCTTGTACACTGTTTTCCCTAATGCTCTATAGAGTCAGAAGAAATAATCGACATGGTTGTTGTTTTGCATTCATGCATATTTACCATAGGACAAAAAACATTTATGAGATTAGTTATAATGTAAATCCAATAAAAATGATACAAATTGATGTGCATAAACTTGCTCACACAAATGTAGGTACAAACTTTGAAAGTATGCTTCTTACATTTTTTTCAGTGATTTATACTGTGTTTGAGGAAAGACTCAACTCTACCAAGACAACCCTCCAAACTTCTGTCCCTGATGAGAGTGCGGAATTTTCTTCATCACATGCACCGAAACAATTAGGCCATGCCACCAGGCCTTGTCGGACTGTCATTGCAAACAAGATCATGCAACAGTTTGTTGGGATACCCGTAGAGAGCATATATTGCTTAATTCCTCTCTCCTCTGTGTTTTCTATATTTATAAATTGATTTACTGTATTCACCCACTTATGAAAGATGTGTGGTGACAGATTTATCTCTTTGTCCATATAGATTATTGATATTGCTGACGATTGAATTGAGTTTGAAAGTGATATGAATGTCTAAGAGTGTAATCTGAGTGTGTGTTTGTCTATATTCTATATATGCGAACTATTTTTATATATGTTTAAATAAAAAATGAGATTTATTTTTCTACTACACAATGGTTCGTGGAGTTAATTGGGTTTCTTTGTTGTAAGATATTTTGTGATTTGTGAAACTTATTTGCCCAGAGCATATCTTACCAGTACTGGGGGTTTCCTTTGATATTTGTCAACATGCACAAGGTCAGACATTCAGTTTAAGAAACATAAACAACTTTACTTAGGGGAATTTAACTTCACAATTCCCCGACCACCCCTAAAAGTGGCTCTGATATGCGATTTTGTACAGTTGTATCTCTTGCTTGTGTAAGAGGAAAGACTATGTAACATTCACAGATAACGCTTGGAATAGTAAAACACACAGATACGCAAAA
This sequence comes from Desmognathus catahoula, assembly GCA_034783935.1. Classification (NCBI taxonomy): domain Eukaryota; kingdom Metazoa; phylum Chordata; class Amphibia; order Caudata; family Plethodontidae; genus Desmognathus; species Desmognathus catahoula. Next base: position 9,499 of record JAVHNH010000154.1, read on the forward strand.
CAGTTGTGTTTGTGAGGAAAACATTGATACATTTCGGGGTTATTAGAAAATGAGAGTATGTTAGACTGTTTTCTTACCTGTCACAACCAGCTTGCTGCTTTGGCTGAACACGAACACAGTCAGTCATTCTAGTTACTGCTCTATGCAAAAACAGTGACCAGCTGCAGGGCCATGGTGAGGTCCCACTTAGGATCAAGGTTAAGGCAGCTGGGCGCCTTCAAGAGAAGGGCAGGGTGATCACCGGGACCCTCTGCAGCGGGCAAGGAACAACTGTGATGGTGAAAAGCCACGTTCCGCCCTCAGGATCAGGGCGAATCCAGCAGGGCGCCCTCAACAGAAGAACCATGGTGATTCTGCCACCACGCCGCAGGAGACAAGGAACACGTGTAAAGGGGAACGGTAGTGAACCCCTGAAGATCAGGGGAAATCCAGTTGGGTGCCTTCAAGAGAAGGACCCCGGTGATTCTGCCACTCGGCCGCAGGAGACAAGGAACACGTGTGATAAGAAAAAGCCATGTCCCCCCTCAGGATTAGGTGAATCCAGCGGGACACCCTCAAGAAAAACTCCAGAAATTACAATGGGAAAAAAGGAACATGTGAATGGGGAAAGGCCACAACACCTTCAAACGCAGTGTGGAACGAGTTGGGTGCCTTCTGAAAAAGTTCAGGTTTTCACAAGGAATAGAAATCACATATGAATGGGAAAAGGCCATGGTACTCCCTGTGCTCAGCGTGAAGCCCGTAGGGGGCTGTCAAGAAAAATTCC
>JAVHNH010000155.1:0-10254 GCA_034783935.1 Desmognathus catahoula
GGTTTGGTGAAGATGTTGTACAGTGTGGGAGACAGGCAGGAGCCCTGAGGCACCCCACAAAGCAAAGGAGCAGGCTCAGCAGCAGTTGCGTCATGAAAGACCCTAACCGAACGTTCAGAGAGAAAAGATCGAACCCATTGGGCAGGTGAGAAGTTGACAGAGGTGGAAAGTCTGTCGATAAGAATGTCAAAGTCCACCAGATCGAATGCTGCAGAAAGATCGAGAAGCATAAGCAAGGGCACAACACCCCTGTCCATGTTGTGCAGCAAGCTAGACTTCAGATCAATAAGTGCTGTTTCCGTCCCGTGAGCCTTTCTGAAACCTGACTGCCTCTCTCCAGACAGATTGTAAGCTTCCAGGTATGCCTGAATCTGAAGATACGCTACCCTATCAATTATTTAAATTGATTTTATTAATTTGTATAACAAATTTAAAAACGATAGCATTTAGGGTTAAAAAGTTATCAGGAATTGCCTTTTAGGAATGCCTATTGGTGACCGAGTCACATATATATGGCAGCTATCGCATGAATAAATGACTCGCATGCCAGAGGGAACATAGTTGTAGATTATAGATTTATGTAATTAAAGCATGGTGGTGCAATATACGTATGTGAGTTAAGGATAGTATGATAATTATAATTAATTTTTATTAATTCATTTTAATTATCAGACCATATTTAAATCACACATGTGAGAGTTAAAGATGGTATGATAATTATAATAATTTTTAATGCATAAATGAATTTTATGGCAAGGGCACGGAGGCTTTGTATTATGCATTAATCTTTCTTTAATGCCACCACAGCAGAAATGTAAACAAACAACAAATCCCAGCAACACCTGGGAATTTCAAAGAAAACTCGTCCACCAATCAGGTCTCAGTTCCATATAGAAAGTCCCAGAACCCAGCTAGAACTTCCTCTTTCTTTCTGCTGCCTCAGTCAGATAAGTGTGCAATTTTACTGTTTAAATTGTTAGCTATACAGGTTTTAAAAGAATGTTCTATGGTACTTACTAGGCTTTAAGGCTCTGTTTGGAGTTGTGCTGTCAGTTCTGAGACTTTCTCTCAGCTGCTGTGCTTAGGCGAATCCTTTTGGGGTCTGCAGCCGACCAGGGCTGAAATTCGGGCCTGCGGGGGCGGCGGCCTGAGTATTCCTTTGATGTTGCCGCGACCGCGGCATTTCTGCTGTGCAGTGGGCTGTTGAACGGGGCCGGCGACAGCCTCCATCGGTTCTTTTGAACCGCGCTGCGCTTTCGCGAGTGCCGCCGTGGTGGGCCGTGAGCGCCCGTGATTGTCTGGGGGCGGTGGGGAGTGGCCAGGACGGCGTGCACTGTTGGTGCTGCCGGCCTCGCTGGTGGCTCCCTCCTCCTTCCGGGAGCTCAGTGAAGCGCGCGCGTGCACGCGCGTGCCCGCGCGTGTCTATCGTCACCCCTCCTCTCTCTGCCCTCCTTGTAAACAAGGAGGGCGGTTTCTCTCATGAGGACTGGTTCTTCATGAGAGAGACCGGAGAGGAGGTGATAGTTTGACTCAGGGAAGTTTGTGGGCATAATAGGCCCTAGTTAGGAAATAGAGTATTAGTTTCTAAACGTTTTTGTCTCTTTGGAGGAGATTAGTTATTCCTGAAGAAGATATTTAATTTTAATTTAAAAAATTTGCATTTCTGACAGAAAATGTCTTTTTCTGACTCCGAGGAGTCTGCTGCATATTTAGAGGAGGGTTATTTTAATAACAATGAGAATGGTGATGAGGTTGGAGAGACTGAATACTATGAAGCTAATTTTAAGAGGGTCTTGGGCTCTTCGCTACAGAGGTCTGTGGCAGAAGCAGTGGCCCCGCTTCAATCTTCAATAATAAAAATTGAAAAATCTTTGGCAAAACAAAAAATACATTTTAAAAATGTATCAAAAAATATAGGCAAAAAAGCCTTACAAAAACGCAAGCATTGTGAAATAACAGACAATGCTAAGGACTCTCATGATAAACATGATAAAAAACAGTCTTTAAGACAAAAAATGAAAGATTGTTTTGCTGAAGAGAATGTATTTTCCACAAAAAAGGTGGATTTGGATAGACAGTGTGCTCTCCAGGGCACGGTAGATAAAGATTCTACCCCTGACACCACCTCTTATTCAGAGTCCTCTACTGATTCGGATGCAAGTGTGATTATATCACCAAAGAAAAAGAAGAGGATGGTTGACAAAAATAATAAACAGAATGAGAATGTCGACAAAGACAAAAATAAAGAACCTGAGGAGGACGTTTTCGTCCCTGAAAATATAAGCCATCCTAAATCTAACGAATGGTACCCTCAGGACAAGGTTCTGACATATATGCAGAACAGAATAAGGAAACCTTTGGAAAAGGAGGTTAGGGCGAAAATGAAGTCGGAATGCCCTAGACCTTTTTCAGAATTGAAAATTTTTGATACACCCGACATCGACAGCAAAGTTATTACTTTTGCGGGCAGATATGCCAGAGATATGAGAAGGGGTATCGATAGAGCCTGGAGAGGGTGCCAGGACAGGCTACTGGATGTGGCTGGCCCATTAGCGAAAATAATGGACCTGGCAGAGAATGCAAAAGATTCTGAAGAACCGATTGACCCCATGATTCTAAATGGGTGGGCCCAAAGGGCCATATGTTTTTTAGGCAACGCGAATTGCTCGTTGTCCGCCGAACGGCGTAAATCTATATTGATGAAAATCAGTCCCAAACTTATGGAGTTAGCATCAAATGAGCCGGGACCATCGGCTAGGGGATTTCTCTTTGGGGAGGAATTCGTGAAGGAGATGGCCAAATATGTAAATACATTTCAATCTATGGAAAAATCTAAGACTTCTATACAAAGAATTCTGTCGAACAAGGTTTTCGACAGGGCCGGAAGAGGCAGGGGACGCTCTTCCGGCCGTTACAACTCCCAAGGTTCCCGAGGTTACCCCAATTCAAGAGGGAACTATCAATATGGTTCTCAACCATCACCCTTCTACCCTACAAGAGCCAGAGGCCAAAGAGGCAGAAGAGGATTCAATAAAGCAATTGAGCCAGCAAACAGTGAGTATATCTCGTATACAACCTCGGGAGATAGGGGGTCGCCTAAAATTCTTCCTTCCACAGTGGTCACGGATATCGCAGGATCCTTGGATATTGCAGGCATGTCAGGGCCTACTTCTAGAATTCTCAGGTCCAATACCGGTACAGACGACGGTTCCCCCTCCTCTATATTTTTCTTTACAGGATCAACAGTTAATTCAGAGGGAACTATCAGAGTTAAGGGAGAAAGCAGCCATAATTCCCTCTCACACAAAAGAGGGAGGTTTCATCAGCAATATATTTCTAGTTTCGAATCATCAAAAGATTCGCCCTGTGATAAATTTAAAAGAACTGAATCAGTTCATAGTATATCGTCACTTCAAGATGGAAGGCATCCATCTGCTCAGAGACATTCTTCTTCCAAACGATTTTCTGGTGCGTTTGGACCTAAGAGATGCTTATTTAGTGGTTCCGATTCACCCAGATCACCAAAGATTTCTCAGATTCCGTTGGAATCACAACGTTTGGCAATTCCAATGTCTCCCTTTCGGACTATCATCAGCTCCTTGGGCATTTACAAAAATATTAAAACCAATTGTAGCCATTTTACGAGCTCAGGGCATTCGTCTTATAATTTACATAGACGACATTCTGTTGATGGCAACATCAAGCAGCGAGGTCAGTCTGCACGCAGACAAGACAATTCATCTATTGTCAAGTTTGGGATTTCTGATAAATCAAGAAAAATCCCATCTGGTTCCAACTCAGCGTCTCCAATTTCTAGGTTTTCTGATAGACACACAGAAACAACAGTTAGAACTCCCGTTACAAAAGATTGTGAATATTCGCAGAGAAATTCAGTGGTCATTGAGAAAAGAATTTTTAGCAATTCGACAGATAGCGAGGATTGTGGGTCTTCTATCGTCTTCCATTCAGGCAATATTCCCAGCCCCACTATATTACAGAGCGCTTCAAAGACTGAAGATTCGAGCTCTACAACAAGGTTGGTCGTATCATCACAAGATTCAACTAGACGACGAGTCGAGAGTGGAACTGAATTGGTGGTTACAACACGTTCAGGCTTGGAACGGAAGGGCAATTTTCAGTTCAGCTCCGGACTTAGTCATAGAATCGGACGCCAGCAAATCAGGTTGGGGGGCTCGATGCGGGGATGTGGCCACCGGGGGAACATGGTCACATCAGGAATCGAGTTTGCATATCAATTGTCTGGAGCTTTTAGCGGGTTCATTCGCGATAAAATCTTTGGCAAAGAATCACATTCAATGTTGTATCCTGCTCAAGATGGACAACATTTCGGCAGTGCGATACATCAATCGTTTAGGAGGTACGCACTCGAAGGCCCTGGCAGATCTCTCAAGAGATTTATGGCAATTTTGTCTAAATCATCAAATATTGATGAAATCTCAGTATATTCCGGGGATTCTGAATACGACGGCAGATTGGTGGTCCCGCAATCATGTCGACTACAGCGACTGGAAACTTCTTCCGGTACTATTTCAAAAGATTCAACAGTTCTGGGGTCCACTACACATAGATCTTTTCGCTTCCAGACTGAACACTCAGTTAAAGATATTCTTCAGTTGGCATCCGGATCCGGAAGCTTTAGCGTCGGATGCGTTCCTTCAGGATTGGGGTCATCAATGGAATTATGCATTCCCCCCTTTCATAATGATACCGCGGGTGTTAGCTATGATTCGGAGAATCCGGGCGAGGGTTGTTCTTATAACACCATTCTGGATGTCTCAATCTTGGATTCCAGTAGCTCTGGAACTTTCCTCGGATTCACCGATTCTGCTTCCCCATCTAGCAGACATTCTTCTGAATCCACAGGGTCAATGTCACCCTCTGGTGCTATCTCAGTCTCTTCGTCTTCTAGCATGGAGACTGTCGGGATTCTCAGAGGAGTGTCGTCATTATCGAAACAGTCTAAGTCCTTCATTAATAAATCTTGGTCACCAGGGACTAGAAGGATTTATTCCTCAGCTTGGAGACAGTGGGATAGTTGGTGTCTGGAGAAACACAAGGATTCCTCTCATTCAGATGTCTCTGACATCATAAACTTCTTAGCGTCCAAAGCGGCTTCGGGATATAAATACCGTTCAGTTAATGTTCTTAGATCGGCTATTTCTGCGGGTCATGCTTTTATAGCCAAACTCCCTGTGGGGGAACATCCTTTAGTACGAAGATTAATGAAAGGCATTAGGAAATCTTCACCCCCCCTTCCGAAATATAAATATTTCTGGGATGTAAATGTAATGTTAAAATTCTTTATTTCTTGGCCGGAAAATGATTTTCTGACTATGAAACAATTGTCGGCTAAGTTGACTTCTTTGTTATGTTTAATTTCGTGTAAAAGGGTCTCGGATGTGAAAGCTTTGGACATTTCAGGGCAATCTTATTTGCCGGATGGTATCTCTTTCTCGATCAAGAGACGCACTAAGACTGGATTGGATTCAATATTTTATCCGTCTTTTAATAATCATCCGAAACTCTGTGTGGTAAAATGCATTTCATCCTACTTGAAGAGGACGGCTGCATATAGAAATCATGATCAATTGATTTTATCAATTAGGAAACCTTACAGACCAGTATCTGCACCCACGATGGCTAGATGGATAAGATGGATCCTACAGTTAACTGGTATTGACACAGAAAAGTTTGGGGCCCATTCTTTAAGAGGTGCGATGGCATCCAAACAGCATCAAGTGGGGGTGTCACTGGCAGATATCATCCAGTGTGCTGATTGGTCATCGGACTCGGTATTCAAGCAATTCTATTGTAAGCCAATAGATCATGCGGCTGCAACAGTTATTAATATGCTTTAAACATGCATAATACAAAGCCTCCGTGCCCTTGCCATAAAATAGTGATTTTATATACATTCGTATCAATAAAATCGAGATTTTATTAAAGAAGGCACGGAGGCGAGTATTATCCCACCCTCAGTATTTTATTGCAGATATACTGTTGTAATTTATTCTCCAATAAAGGAAAATTATATGAAATATTGTCAACTGTTTATTTTGATGCAATTGTTATAATAATTAAAAACAAACGAAATGTTTGAATATGTCAGAAGTAGAATTATTACATCATGGCCGGGCTTAGGATAATTTCATGGAACGTAAATGGCCTAAATAACCGGAAAAAACAGGACACTGTCCGACATTTTTTGTTACAATTTACTCCCGATTTGGTTTTGCTCCAGGAGACCCACCTGGAACGCACTGACGCGCGTAAAGTCTTCAGGAGAATGGGGTTCCAAAGGGTATACTTAAGTTCCAATACGGCTAAAATCAGAGGGGTAGCGGTCGTGGTACTTAATTCTGCGATTTCCATCTCAAATTTTGTCACGGATAAGACAGGGCGATGGTTAGTGCTCCAAACTCAATATTTGGGCTCTGTTACACACATTGCCTGTATTTATGCACCAAATATTGATGATCCTAAACCTCTTAGGGAGATCGCTCTAGTGTTAGCTTCACGTGAGGGCCATTATATAATAGCGGGTGATTTCAATATTGCTCCAGACCTTACATTAGACAGGACTTCTCCGGCGGGATCCGTGCGGAAACCTTTAACTTTATCTGCTCTTCGGGATATTATGACTGAACTTGACCTTCTAGACGGGTGGCGTCATCTCCACCCCTCTACTCGGTCTTACACTTTCTACTCGCATAGATTCCAGCATTATTCCAGGATCGATTTAGCTTTGATTTCTAGGAATTTGGTGTTGGGCTCTCTCGTTCGCCATCTTGGCATCTTATGTTCTGACCACTCTCCTATCTTAATTGTGGTTCCCTCTCCTGATAGGAACCCCACTCCTAACCCTAAATGGTCCTTTCCACGGGCACTGCTGAACGACCCCGCCTTTTGTGAAACCATTTCACAATACATTGACGAGTTTATTACAATAAATCAGGACACAGCACCCCCTTCTGTTGTGTGGGATGCTCTCAAAGCGGGGCTCCGGGGTCGAATCACCTCTTACAGTATTGCTCAATACAAGGCTAGAAAAACTCTCCTAGAGGCTAACCTCCAGAAGTTAACTAATTGCGAACTGGCTCATGCGCAGAGCATTCTTTCAGGGCAGGGCACTTCTGTAGCCTTGCTTAATCTTATTAATACCAAATCTGATATCCTTGCAGAATACTCTGCTGCTACTACTTCCAGATTTCAGCAGTTCCGAGCCCTTCAAAGGGAAACAGGAGAGAAGATAGGTCATTCTCTCTCAATGCTTACAAAGGAGAGGGCTGCTGAGAATCGTATTACAGAACTATTGACCACTACGGGAAAATTGGTCATCTCGGATAAGGAAATCGCGACAGAATTTGTGGCCTTTTATAAGGCCCTTTATACAGATGAGCAATACCCTACGGAGGAGATGCTAGACAGATATCTGGACGATCTTCAAGTGCCTGTTATCCCTTTTGATATCTATTCAACTCTCCAAAAGCCACTCACTATCAGTGAACTAGTTGAGGCAATAAAGTCTCTCTCTTCCGGTAAGGCGGCCGGGGAAGACGGGCTTCCTTCTGAATTTTGGCAGAAATTTTCTTTTAATCTCCTCCCTTTGATGTTTATGTTATATCAATCAATTCTAACTTATGGATGTACTCCTTGCTCCTGGGATTCATCTCGCATTGTGGTATTTCCAAAAAAGGGGAAGGACCCTAAATTATGCTCCTCGTATCGTCCTATTACTTTGGTCAATTCTGACTATAAAATTTATGCTAAAATTCTGGCCCAACGAATTGTTCCTGCACTCCCCTTTCTAGTCCCTGATGACCAACACGGCTTTATTCCGGGGAAATCTACGGTGAACCACATAAATCTTTTGGCCACTCTTATCGACCAAGCTAACACCTATCACAGATCTTTAAGCCTTATTTTTTTGGACGCTAAAAAGGCGTTCGACCGGGTGAATTGGTTATATTTGTGGGCGGTTCTCCGAAAAATGAATTTCCCTGATATCTTTATACGTGCTATCTCTTGCCTCTATAAAAATCCTAAGGCTTGTATTACAATTAATGCTATTCTGTCATCTTCTTTTCCCATACAACGAGGCACGAGGCAGGGCTGCCCACTATCTCCTTTCCTTTATGCTCTCTATATCGAACCTTTTGCTATTCAACTCCGCTCTTCACATAATATAATACCATATCCTATTGGGATAACCGGGGATACCTGTTTAGCTATGTATGCTGACGATATTGCAGTTATTACCCCGGACCCCTCCTCTGCCTTACAGGAAATATTCGCTCTGGCTCAGACGTTTGGTTGCCTCTCGGGCTATTCTCTGAATGAGGACAAGACTGAGTGCATGATTTGGAATATGGCCACACCACCTAATTTGCTCACCACTACAGAAGTCACCTATCTAGGTATCACATTACACCACACTCTTGAAAAAAACGTTTCTTTTAATATCAATTTAGCCTGTCAACAGATATATTCGTCTATGGAACGCTGGAAACATCTCCCTATCTCTCTTATTGGCAGGGTCAATCTGGTTAAGATGTCGCTTCTCCCTAAATTACTTTATGTATTTCGATCTCTCCCAGTTGTCTTAAATAAAACCATTAAGACCAAGCTACAAAGAGCTATCAATTCTTTTATCTGGCAATCTGGCCAAACTAGAAGATCATACTCCAAATTGACTAAGCCTTGGGATGAGGGTGGATTAGATCTCCCCCACATTGAATTATACAATCTGGCTGCACAAATCAATCGGATATTAACCCTTATGAACGATTATACTCCTGCCCCACCCTTTATTTTGATTTTACGTGCTTTTAAACCACGTAAGTTTTCTGACCCTTCTTACTTCAAGAAGATCCGCCTTAAGACACTGGCTAATTATTCCCAGAATTGGGGCATAATCTCCAAACTGCTTGGTATACCCCACCCTAATCTCTACACCAGCTTACATGATACGGACATTCTCCCACTTTATTTACACGATCGTCTCCTCCAGAACTGGATAGAAGCTGGATATACTTCCCCTTTAGAGTTTAGACGGGGGGGTCATTGGATTAGCTTTGATGACCTTGTAAATTCCCCTCATTCTGATCGTTTGTCGCGATTTAAGTATCTTCAGATTAGGGCTGCACTTTCCACTTACTCTCCTACCCATTGGGAAGTTACTTCCCAGCTCCGAGCCCTATATATGAAACGTTCGGGTAAAGGGCTAATTACCACATATTATAAGCTTCTTCTGGCTCAGGTTCCCAATGACCTCCCTATGATCACTGAGAAATGGTCCCGCAATACTGGGGTACAACTACCTGATAATTCTATTGAACAGGCTTTTAGATATTATAGACAAATCTTTGTCTCTAATAACCACAGGCTTCATGCCTTTAAATTTATTTGCCAACTTTACTATACCCCCGAGAAAATTAATAAATGGTCTGTGGGTAATAATACTTCCTGCCCCCGCTGTTCTTTGGTCGGGGCAGATCTTCTACACATGTTTTATGAGTGTCATGAGTTACAATTCTTTTGGCGGGCGGTTGAGAATAAACTCTCGGAAATTTGTCACCACCGCATAATTCTGAACGCCTGTATTATAGCCTTTGCCTATGATATAACTAAACCTTTGGCAGCGGTGGAAGCTTTTTTGATGAAGGCTATTTTTTTGGCACGTATCGAGGTGGCAAAGCTCTGGAAGAGCCCGTCCGCCCCTCTAGTTGAATCGTGGTTTAGTAGACTTCTGGAGTGCTATAAAACAGAAAAGATTATTTTTGCTAAACGTGGGACTTGGCATAAATTGTATTGGTTGTGGGGCCCTCTTATTGATTTTACTGATCAGGCTGACACAGCTGACTAATGTTTATGTTTGATCTGCTAAGTGTCTGTGTATCTCTCTCTTTGTTATTTCTTATTATTTTTTAATCAATTATGTTGTACATGTGCTAAAACTAAATAAAAAAAAAAAAAAAAAAAAAAGAAAAAAAGAAAAAAAAAAGAACTTACCCGGGGGTTTCTTGTTGTTGTTTCTGACTTCAGACTGTAAGTTTTCAGGGAATACTACTTAGTGCCAGATTCCCTGTGTCCAATGCCACGCCAGCACAGGAGGCCTAGTAGCTGTTCTTGGATCCTCCCGTCCCTCTCGTCGATCATGTCTGGATCTGGTACTTTTCTTGGATCTTCAGGCAGTAACAGTAAAGCCATGTTTGTGGTGTCGCCTTGACTACT
>JAVHNH010000156.1:0-10252 GCA_034783935.1 Desmognathus catahoula
GGCTAAAAAGCAAGTCAGTATTGACCGTAGCAACAACAGAAGGGTAAGAAGAAGAACACCCTGTCCTGGTGAAACACCAGAGATGATTCCTCTGCACAAAGTGCTAGCAGTTCACTGATACGCCTAACAGAAGTGATGGCGACCAGGTAAACCTCCTTCCAAGGCAACCGGAAAGGTCACAGGTAGCCAGGGGGCTCAAAAGGTTTGTGAGCTAGACTGGAGAGCAACTTCCAAATCCCAAACAGGGGCAGGAGCCCCTTTAGGCGGGAACAGGTCGATAAGACCCTTAGGAGCCATCAAACAGCCTCATTCTGGAGCAAAAAGGAGGGAGCTTGGAGTCACGTGATGTGCAGCGGCTGAGCAGCAGCGCCTCTCGAGAGCTCCGCTCCCGCTGCTAGATATACTTCAATATACTGCCTTATTTCTTCCGGATTTTTATCGGACAAAACCAGGATTGACGTTGGGAACATGCCTGGCATTAGCTGTAAAGAAAAGAAACAGAAAAAACTGGAGGACTTTACAACGCGCAGGCCTGAGGGCGCGAGCCGAGCAGGGGGCTCGGGAGCGAATGACAGCCCACGGCCGGAGAACCAAGATACACAGGGAACTCAGTCTGCCTCCGACATCACTCTACTACTTGCTGAAATACGGGACTTTCGGAAGGACATCACCCAGCAATTGGGTGCATTGAACATTCGCCTAGATTTGGCACAGGCGCGGACCGAAGCGCTGGCGGAGAGGGTTGGCGAGACGGAGACACGCATCTCTACCCTGGAAGACGGTACCGCTCCGCTGGCAGTGATGCTACGTGAGCAACAAGTAGAAATGAAGCAAATGCTAGCACGGCTGGAGGATGCGGAGGGACGCAGTCGTAGGTCGAATGTACGAATTATTGGACTGCCGGAACAACCTATTATCCCACGTATGGAAGAATATCTTGAGGAGTGGATTATGAAGGTACTGCCGCGCGTTAAACTATCTGCCCAGTTTGTAATAGAGAGGGCTCATCGAGCGCTGGGCAAGAAACCTGCACCCGGTTCGCCTCCGAGACCGATTATTATGAAAGTTCTTAATTACAGGGACCGTGATGCTATTCTAACTGCTGCACGGGAAGCTGGAGATGTGCGTTGGGAGGGGGCACGGATCAGCTTTTACCCTGACCTAACGCCAGCTGTTCAAAAAGCGCGAAAAAAATTTGAGGGGGCCAAGCAGGAGCTTCGTAAGCGAAAAATTCAATATGCGATGCTGCACCCTGCGAAATTGAGGATTCTGCAGAATAATAAAGCTCTCTTCTTTGAAAATCCTGAAGACGTCTGGAAACATTTGGAACGTGTGCCAAGGGACATGGAGGAGAACAATGTAGATCTTGGGGAATTGCCCGAGATCGCGGAATGATGGTGACGCGAACGGGTCTGTCTAGATCTGTAATATTCTTTTTTCCACTTCAACTGTTGACAATTGGACATTTCATTTTCTCTGACTTTGTCAATATATTTTATAAGCAAGATGGCCGTCAGACACGAGGCTCTGCGACATGGAGGGTGACATTTTGATATATGCAAATGAGTCCTTGGAATGGGCGCGATCTGGGAGGCACTGCCAGGCGGACATTTCATTTACTGTTATCTTGTAAGTATGTATTGCATGCAAGATGGGCGCCTGCCACGAGGCGCTGCGACATGGTGGGTGCCATTGTGTCACATGCAAATGAGTTCTTGGAATGAGCGCGACTTAGGAGACGTACGGCGACTCGGCAGTGACATTTCGGCAGATAGCCCAAACTGGCGATGCAGACGCATGATGTGGGCGGAGCCCTCTGGTGGTACTTGAGTGTACTGAAGTGCACGCTCACAAGCCGACTATGTGTCACTAGACAATTAAGACTTATGTGGCATTGACATTGGCAGAATACGACTACTTCTTTCCAAACTTTTGCTTGCACACTGAAAGCTATCGCGTCCCTACATTTTACTTATTACTACTGGGGGCGACTGCTTATATTATGGACCCCGGGCACGCGGCTGCGCGACATGGGCACGCGAATGGATTAATGGTGTGAGCGCGTGGTCCGGTGGTTTGTGATGCGGTATGAATGCAAGCAGCGGCATGAGACGGCTGGTAGTGCGTGCCTGGTAAAGACTTAATGACTTTTTCGCATGAAGCCTGTCATTGAGCCAGCAAAAATTGCCGACAATTACAGCAATTATGGAAGACGCTTTGAATGGGCGTATAGTGTAATAGAATGTGATTGGTATACGGGATGAACAACGTACTCAGAACAGGAGCACAGTTGGGAACTGAATTTATGTTAAAGCGCGAAGCGTGCGTGGAATACTCATGTGGCAAGTGCGGTGAGAAATGCGGGACTCTCACATGTGACAATATGATTGTGAGGTGTATGTGGGGTCCGATGCACAAGTATTTGGCTCCTCTGGGCCATGGCGATTTGCATTCCGCCCGGAGTGGTTGCAAGACATGAGAGAATTTTACATGGAGGGCGATAATATGCCTTATGTGAATGGCCTCATCGAGTTAAGACAGTGGAATGACGCATGGAAGCGCTACAGTGATGTATGAACAGTCATTGTGAGACATGTGATAAATACCGCTAAAACTTAAGGGAAATGAGAGTGTCGTACGAGTGGCTGTGGGCGGATCTGGCCTACTGGACCATCTGAATCGGCTATATAAGAGTGTGATAATGCGGTACAGGAGGAATAATGGGCACCAAATGGGGGGTGGGGGGGAACGGGAGTTGCATCTCAGCTATTGGTTGGTAATTTACAAACCTTTTGCAACATGAAATAAGTGCATGACGTGAGCTCTGAGTGCAACCCATTTTTGTTTGGTTGTGTACACCTCAAGGACATTTGAGGACGCATAGTTGTTAAACACACATGAGTTTTGTGTGTGTGTGGTTGCGGGGTCTGACCTCCAAGTTGGGGGGAGGTCTGGGGGTGGGGATGGGGTGGATGTGTCTTCTGGTATGGTGGGGGTCCGATGTGTTCACTGGTGGGATTACTGACGGTGTGGATCCATCAGACGTATATGAAACCACTGAATGCGATGGCATCGGTTAATATTGCAACCTGGAACGTACGAGGTATGCAAAATGCCTCGAAATGTCGTAGGGTGAATGCATGGTGCAAACTTAAAAAAATTGACATCATATTTCTTCAAGAGACGCATTTGTTAGATGAGGACTTACGTATGCTACACAAATATTGGGGTGATCAGGTGTATGCGTCCTCATTTACGAGGGGAAGTAGAGGGGTAGGTATTGGCATAAATAGATCTTTGAGGTTTGAGAAGGTTGATTTTGTTAAAGATAAGGGAGGCAGATATGTTTTACTCGTGGGACGGTTACTAGGTAAAATGATTGGACTATTGAACATATACAGCCCGAATTATGACGATAAACAGTTTATTGATGGAATCTTTGCCCCTTTGTCCAGATGGGCGGACATTCCATGGGTGGTGGGGGGTGATTTCAACTTTGTCCTTGACTGCAAATTAGACAGATCCTCCGTAACTGAGAGGAAACTAACAAAAGCTGCACTTCAAACACTAGAATATATGGACATTTATGACTTAGTGGATGTGTGGAGAGTCTCGAAACCCAATCTAGGTGGGTACACTTTCTACTCCTCCTGCCATGATGCTTATTCACGCATAGACCGTTTCTTAATTGCTTCCTCCCTTTTTGGGGTGGTGACAGATGTATACCTCGAGCCGCGTACGCTGTCGGACCACTCCCCGGTCATTATACAACTCGACTGGGAGGGCTTTCAGAGACCACCCCCACGTTGGCGATTTCATGCAGATGCCCTCTCTGACACAGTCTTTGATGCAGAAGTATATAAGAATATTATTGAATTTTTTACACATAATAATGAAACAGACACAGACTTGGTAACTAGATGGTCTGCCTTCAAGTGCTTTATAAGAGGGGTAATGATTAGTGTTAGTAAAGGCTGCATTAAGGCAGTTCATGCCTCCTTACAGCGGGCGGAGCGTAAGATAATGTGCTTGGACGAAAGGTATCACCGCACGGGTGAGAAATCAATTCTGGGAGAGATTCTAGTGGCTAAAGAGGAGTATATTCTGGACATAGATAGGGAAGTCGCGCTTCGTGGCAAATCATATCAAGCGCGGAGGTATTGGCAGGTGGACAAGGCTGGGGCACTTTTAGCGAGAATCCTTTCACCCCGCACCTCCCGGGATGATATTAAACTCATTAAAACGGAAGATGACACCAGTCTATACGGTAATGACCAAATACTACATAGGTTCACAGAATATTACAGGAGCCTGTATGCACAACCGCGACATGCGTCGGAGGAGAGTATACTTGCCTTTCTGAGTGGCTTGCCATTGCCGCGACTGACCATGGAGCAAAGCGCGGAGTTGGATGGTGAGATTGAACTGGCTGAGGTAATGCAGGCCTTGAACGATATGCCGGGCAGTAAAGCCCCCGGAATTGATGGGATCCCTACGGACTTCTATCAGCATTATAGAGTGATTTTGGCGCCACACATGCTTGCTTTCTTCAACTGTGCCTACTCCTTAAGGAAATGGCGTCCAGAATTAAATGAAGCAGTAATTACTCTGCTTCTTAAACCACACAGTAACAAGGAGGAATGCGGAGCATACAGGCCACTGTCACTATTAAATTGTGATATAAAGGTACTCGCTAAGATCATAGCAAATAGGATAACACCTCTGTTGACCTCTCTGTTGGGGCGCGAACAGACTGGGTTTGTCCCGGGTAGATCCACAAGCATTAACATAAGACGCGTATTCAATGTTTTATCCACAGAGGTGAGCCTGGGCAGTGAAGCAATACTATCCCTAGATGCCGAAAAGGCGTTTGATTCACTACACTGGAGATTTTTGTTCTGCACACTACAGAATTTTGGCCTCGGCCCTAACGTGCTGAGATGGATCAAACTCTTGTACACTGGACCGATGGCCAGGATAAATGTAAATGGGTTTCTGTCTGAAGCGATATCAATCAACAGGGGTACCAGACAGGGGTGCCCTCTGTCTGCTGGTCTGTTCGCATTGGCTATGGAACCTCTTTTACGACATTTGGAGGTACACATGGTTGACAGTGGCTTAAGGGGGGGTCACCTCACTTTTCGCACGGCTATGTATGCTGACGACTTGTTACTATTTCTGAAAAATGCTAATGGGGATTTGCCCGGAGTCATTGAGGCTCTGACACACTTCGGTACTTTATCGGGTTACCGTATTAATTGGAGTAAAACACTTATCTTCCCTTTGAATAGAACACTACCAATAGCGGACTTTGGGGTGCCTTTGGCTGTGCGGACAGATAGTTTTAGATATCTAGGAGTGTTGATTGCTAGAACAGAGACAGAATGGTATGACCTAAACGTCCTGCCATTATTGCCATATTTGGATCAGAAATGCAAAACTTGGAGGAACCTGCCAATATCATTGGCTGGGAGGGTGGCTGCGACTAAGATGGTATTACTTCCCAAGCTTTTGTACGTATTTGACAATGTGCCAACACTGATCCCACAATCATTCTTTAAAGAGTGTAGATCCAAACTTATCACATTCCTATGGAATGGAAAAGGACCCCGGGTAGCGCATGAAATGCTAGTGAGGCCATATTCTGAAGGAGGATTAGCCCTTCCTGATTTGTATCGTTATTACTTAGCAGCCCAACTTAAGCACATGCAGTTGTGGCTGGCCCCAGCTCCGAGGGAACCTCATGTGATGGCCGAAAAAGTATGGTTTGGGCCCACGGAGGCTGGACACTTTATTTGTAATCCAAAATTGAGAGTGACAGGTGGTAAGGGCCCGGCACATACCAGCCTTCTGTTGTGGAGGCGAGTCGTTAGATGGATGGCTGACAACACTTTGTATAGCCCCTATATCCCTCTAAGATATCTCACCAACACACGAAGATTGACAAACAATGCTAGATGGAATGATTGGGAAGAGAAAGGACTGATTGAAGTTCACGATATCATTGAGGATGATATGCTTAAGAACACCAAAGACGTGCTTGACCAGGCCGGGGGTGGGGTAGAGGACTGCATGATGGTGCTTAGAATTAGGCAATATATAAAGGAAACTTGGCCCGACTACCCCAGGACACCGAATGAAACACCCTTACTCACGCACCTACTTACCACGATCACGGAAGGTCACCAGATAGGCAGAATTTACACCCTATTAGGAGATATGAAACAGAATAAGAGCAGTATGCTTCGTAGGAAATGGGAGGAGATTCTTGGGAAAGAGTTAGATGATGTTGCATGGTACAACGCGTGTGAGTTAACGCGGACAGTGTCGATAAATATGAGACATAGGCTTATTTATTATAAGTTCTTGACTCAGGCATACTTAACACCAAGTAGGTTGGCACGCATGTCGGGGGAAGAACAAATTCTATGCATGGGCTGCAGAGCGGCTAATGTTGGATTTGAGCATGTGGCCTGGGGGTGCCACCGGCAACAAATATTTTGGAACAAAGTGATGCAGCTGATTAGTGAAGTATGCGGAGTACAGGTGGAAAATGATATGGACGTAATTTTCCTGGGACAGCTTCCTGCCATGGGTCCAGATGTGCGCAGATGGGTGTACCTGGCCATAACCTTAGCAAAACGGCGTGTTGCGTTACTATGGATGAGGGGGAAAACACCATCTGTGAAGGCATGGATGAGAGATTTAACCTTTTGTTGTGAAAATGAGGAATTGGCGATACGTAACATGAGGCGCAAAAAGCCGATGAGGGACATATGGGCCCCGTATAAAAACTATCTGTTTAGTGTTGGACTTAACTCATGAAACTAAGAGGCTGATAAGAGCGTAGGACTCATGAAATGGTTGCTCTGACGGTATATAGGAATGATGACACGAAATGTCTGGGCTGAATATCGTGTAAGACTGGTGTGAACCATATTAGGGACGAATTGGATGTACCGCTATGCGGAAGACACGGTTTGTTGGGGATGAATTGTTGTTCTTTTTAATTATGTTAGACTACATAAGCACAAAGGAAAGCATAATACTTAACTAGTAAACAGTGTTTTAATGAATTGTAATGAAATGCAAAATGTAATTTGTTTTGTATTGTTATTATGTATAATGAGAAAACTCAATAAATACATTATAAAAAAAAAAAAAAGTTTAGATTCCGTGCGTCTCAATATTTTATCATGATCCCCCCCCTCTTTTGGGGATCTGTACTGTTCTAAGTGCCCAAAATCTCATCAAGACATCCTTAGACTGGTGCTTGGCTTCAAAGTGTGTAGCTGTAGAATAAGTGATATCCTTATTTCTAATTGCTCGTTTGTGTTGGAGCATACGTTCCCTTAATGGGAGGGTAGTACTGCCTATATAGCGCATGCCACAGGGGCATTCTATCATGTATATGACGTTAGATGTATCACAATTCATGCATTCTTGAATAACGTATGGTTGTCGTCTAAGTGGACATGTCACTGTCTTTTTGTTGTAATAAGACTTATTACAGGCTTTACAACTAGCACAACTAAAGAAACCCTTATCTCGATGTCGTTTAGTTGTCTCTCTTGAGAAGTGACTCGGGGAAAGTAAATCTCTCAAATTAGGAGACCTAGCAAAAGATATCTTGGGGGCATCTGAGATGAGGGGTGCCAAGACCGTATCCGATTTCAAAATGGGCCAGTATTTCTTAAAAATTGCTCTGATTTTAGGTGTTTGATTGGAAAATTTCATAATCATCCATGGATCTGATTTGGAAGTGTATGTATGCCCTGTGTTAGAGCTGTTCGCTGTGGGGGTCTGACGACTATGTAACCTGAGCTTAGCCTGATGTAACAAACTAGCGGGGTACCCTCTTTTTTGAAAACGTGCAGAAACAGTATCAACAGCTTTCTTAATTTCAAGCTCTTCAGAACAGTTTCTGGTCATCCTAAGCATTTCTGCAAATGGTATGCCTTTGATGCACGTTGGAGGATGATTGCTGTTCGCTAGAAGCAGCGAGTTACCTGCTGTAGGTTTAAAGTGTGTTTTATGATAAAGCCTGCCCTCTTTGATATATATTTCGAGATCCAGGAAGATGACTCTGTCAGGAGATATGTTGCCTGAGAAATGCAGATTGATGTCATTAACATTA
This sequence comes from Desmognathus catahoula, assembly GCA_034783935.1. NCBI lineage: Eukaryota > Metazoa > Chordata > Amphibia > Caudata > Plethodontidae > Desmognathus > Desmognathus catahoula. The sequence continues at coordinate 8,138 of JAVHNH010000156.1, forward strand.
ATATCTTGTATAAATGATAACCAATCGGCAGGATCTCCTTTCCAAATAAAAAACAGGTCATCTATGTATCTTGCATAAAACACAGCATTCGCAAAGGCCAACTTAGGATACAAAATAGTCGCTTCCCACCACCCCATTACAATGTTTGCATAAGTGGGCGCGATCGGACTGCCCATCGCGGTACCTAGGACCTGATGAAACATTTTTTCGTCAAAGAGGAAAACATTATGGGTCAAGCAGAATTCAGTAAATTCAAGCAACATAGATGTAACCTCTGAAAAACTAGCCGACCACTCCTGTAGAAAGAAGGACAGCGCTCTTAAGCCATCCTCTAGTTTAATCACGCTATATAGGGATGTTACATCTAACGTGCCAAGAGAATACCCCTCCACCCATGTGATCTGCTTCATTTTTTCGATTAGGTGTGGGGTATCTCTGATATGTGAGGGTAGCTTGGTAACAAATTCTCTGAGTTGGGAGTCTAAATATTGTGCTAGTGGTTCAGTAAGCCAGCCGATACTGGAGACTATAGGTCTTCCTAAGGGATTGATAGAATCCTTGTGAATTTTGGGAAGATGATAAAACGTGGGTGTAACGGGAAATTTGACCATGAGAAAGTCAAATTCATTTTGACTGATTAAACCTTTCCTCATATACTTGGTCAACAATAACTCCATTTCCCGCTGGTATACTGAAACCACATTTTTGTTCACCTGTACATAAGTTACTCCATCTAATAGTTGCCTATAGGCTTCATCCATGTAATCTTGGGTGTTACGGATTACAACGTTCCCACCTTTGTCTGAGGGTTTGATAATAATCCCTTGTTTATTAATCAGGGACTCTAGTGCAATGTGTTCTTCTGGAGTCATGTTATCCTTAGGAGAACCCCTATTGCAATGTAAATATAACATTTTAAGATCTTTCACTACAGTATCATAAAAGATCTCTGTATGGTCCTTAATCTTGGACAAAGGTGTGAACTTGCTTTTAGGCTTGAACGGGGTTGGTTTAGCAATCTGGACAGGGGATGTGAATACGATATTGGTGGCATTCGTATCACTCTCCAACTCATGTAAGGTTTGTTCCATGTTAAACTCCCTAATACTGCGTGTATCTGGAGTACTAGTGGGTTGTCTGTCAGCATTCTGAGACCCTTCTGTACCCGCAAAGAATTTTAACAATTTTAACTTTCTCACATACTTGAATAATTCAATTTTGAGATCGACAAAATCAAAATTGTATGATGGACAAAAATTTAATCCCTTCCGTAAAACTTGGCATTCAGAATTGGACAGTGAAATGCTAGACAGATTGACCACAGTAATGTCAGTAGTTACATCAGACTGAACATAGTTGCTGGTGTTTGTAACCTGAACAGTGGGAGTAGAGACATTTACTTCGCTTTCGAGCGAGTTTGGATTTGATGAGGTGCCGGTTGTTTTTTGTTCCGTCCTTTTTTGGCGCCTCTTGTGCCCCCTCCTTGTTGACCTCCTCCTCTTGATAGACCGCCTCTTCCTCTTTTGTCTCGGTCTCGCAGGACCCTTTGTTGTTGGGCCAGAACCAGAACTCGGTACTCGTCGGGAAAAACCCCTGATGCCATAGAGCTAGCATCTGAGTCAGAATCAACTTCAGAAGAGACAGGTGTGGTGAGTTGTTCCGTGACGTTGGAATCTACAGTCGACTCTCCCATCTTCTTTCTAACTGAATCAAAGCGTTTCGAAAATGTGTAGACTTGATTGGTATCGTAGTCTCTTTTATCTCGATTATATTTACGTTGTTTCCTTTTACAAAGATTTTCTTCTTGTTTGTCTAACTTGGTTTCAACATCCGCAAAGATTGCTTCAAGTTCAGGACCGGAATGTTCCTTCAACAGCTCAGCTTTGATTTCTGCCGCTTTTGTTTCAAATCGAATTTGGTCTGTAACATTGTAATTAACCAAGAATTTCATGTCCTCAATTGAATGCGAATGTTGCAAGGCACACCACTTTTGAATTAAATCAGGGGTAGCGTTCTCGTAGTTTGGAATAGTAAGACGGCGCAGTCCCCTGGGGATGCGATCAACCTCAATAGACCATTGTAATGAGGAAACTTCCCCGATTTTGGAAATTTCGA
>JAVHNH010000157.1:0-10251 GCA_034783935.1 Desmognathus catahoula
GTCTTTCACTAATAAAAAACCCCCTCTCTCCAAGTATCGGATCCAGCGTGGTTCACCGTGCAGTGACAATTGAGGAACCCAACGGATTTCAATATTGCCGGACAATTGCAACGAGGTGTCTACCCATTTCCTCATATTCTTGAAAGCATTCAGGGAGCAGTCCATTACTGTACCAGTGTAGGGGCGAGACTTTGGTCTAGTAGCCAGTACCTGAGTTCTGAGATCAGCGCTCATATTAAGCGCCCTCTCGGCCCATAGGTGGGGACGTGGCTCAGGAGCTCTAAACCAGCGTGTGATAAAAAAAACCTGTGCAGCATCAAAGTATCTTTCTAGATCTGGCAGAGCAAGGCCCCCATTCTCAAGCGATTGTACCAGGATGTCATATGCAACTCTCGCCTGTTTGTTGGCCCATACTATGCTCAGAACATGCGTGCGTAAAATTTAAAAAAAAAATAACCGGTAGAATGATGGGAACATTCAAAAAAACGTACAGACATTTTGGTAGTATCACCATTTTAACAAGGCCAATTCTGCCTATTGTGTCTATCGGGAGGGTTTTCCATTTGTCAGCCAGCATACCTATCTCATCCAGTAACCTCTGGTAATTAAGTTTGTATATTTCTCTCTTGTCTCTGGAATAATACACCCCAGATATTTAAAATTGTCCTCTTTCCAGTCCAGCGGGCAATCCCCAGGTGGACGCCACAGTACAGTGTTCAGAGGGGCTAGAACGGATTTACTCCAGTTTATGTTAATACCAGCTATATTTGTAAAATCGTCCACCTCATCAAGCACTTTCTCTATATTATCAGCCGGGTTCCGTATATACATAAGTATGTCGTCTGCATACAGGGATATGGAAACTCTGGCATCAGGGAACACTACACCCGAAGCAACACTTTTTTGTCTAATTTTGCAAGCCAGGGGTTCTACTGATAGTGCAAATAATAATGGGGAAAGGGGGCAACCCTGTCGGACACCTCTTTCAATAGGGAAATAATCTGAGCACCTACCATTTACCAATGTCTTAGCTCTCGGGTTGGAGTATAGCGTGCGTACCATGTTTATAAACCCAGGTCCGAGTCCCATATGAGTAAGTACAGCATACATATAGCCCCAGTGGACTGTATCAAATGCCTTTTGGAAGTCAAGGGACATGACCACTACTTCCTCTCCATCTTTAACTACATCTGATGTCGTGAAGAGCAGGCACAGGTTATCTGTAGTGGCACGCCCGGGGATAAAGCCCGCCTGATCAGGTAGAGTCAGAAACGGCATCATATATTTTAATCTGTTGGCAATGACCTTAGAAAAAATGTTCAGGTCTGTATTTAACATAGATAGCGGACGATATGAATCTAGTTTTTCAGGGGGTTTGCCAGGTTTTAGTAGGGAGACTATTAAGGCATCATGCATTGTGTCCGGTAAGGTGTGTAATTCTAATGCTTCCTCATAAATATCTCTGAGGTAAGGGGCCAGAAAGGTTTTGTGGGCTTTATAGAATTCAGCGCCCAGCCCATCCGGGCCGGGTACCTTTCCACATTGAAGATCTTCAATTGCTATTTCAATTTCATTGACCGTTAAGGGATCATTTAGAAGTTTACTGTCAGTATCTGACGCCCAGGCAAGTATGACCTCTTCCAGATATTCTGCAGCATTTTCTTCCAATATCGGATCGGTGTCCCTATAAATTGAACTATAATAATTTGTGAATGCTTCCCCTATAGTGTGTGAATCTTTAATAATCTCGTTTTGGGGTCCTATGATTTGTGTAATCGTGGGAGGTCCATTCATTTGTTTTATCAATCTAGCCAGATAGCGTCCAGGCCTAGAGCCTTCAACATATCTACGTGCCGATTGTTCTTTATATAAATATTTCAGCTCTCTATCAGCTATTTCATCATATTCCAATAGTAATTTGGTGTATGCCCCTCTAGTTTCCCTTGTTTCGATCACTTGCAATTGCCGGTATAATTCATCAAGCTTTCCTTCTAGTCTAGCCAGATCCGCTCTTATAGATTTCAAGATTCCATTCTCTAATGACATAGCCACCCCTCTCAGCACACACTTACAAGCATCCCATATTATTGCACCAGACTCAACTGAACCTATGTTATTTGTGAAGTATTCTCTAAGTGCTTCATCCATACCCGCTGAAAGCACAGGGTCTGCATATGATCTCGGCTTATTCCTCCATATATGATTAGAGCGTTCGAAGCCACTCATGGCACACACCAGGACCACAGGCGCATGATCCGACCATGTGCGGGGGTATATATCCACATTGGTTACACTCCTGTATAACATACAGTCTAAGAAAAAAGTATCTAGTCTAGTATGCAGATCATGTACAGTTGTGTAGTGTGTGAACTCTGAGATACCAGGATTCCATAATCGCCATGCATCAACCACATCGTAGGTGCCCATCTGTTCTAACCAAGTTTGTGCTGTCTTTGGGGTAGACCTATTTCTGCCTTTGGACCTGTCAACAGAGTCATCGAGTGTCGTGTTCATGTCCCCTCCCAGGCACCAATGATAAGATGGATATAGCATACATTGCTCAAACAGTTTCAAAACAAAGGGTTGATCTTCCACATTTGGTGCATAAAACGTACAAAACAACACGTTTGTGCTATTAATCTCACCTGCTAACAAAGCCCATCTACCTTCCGGATCGGACCTAATACCGTATACCCTGAGTGGTAGTTGTTTACGAGTTAGTATTGCCACTCCTCTAGAATATCTTGAATAGCTTGCAAATGCCCTGGGGCCAGACCAGCGGGGGAGCATTTTCTTATGTTGCTCTGCCATTAAATGAGTTTCCTGTAAAAATAACACATCTATTTCTTTGCGTTCAGCATAGCTGCCAATCTTCCTAATCTTTTGTGGACAGTTCAGACCTCTCACATTCCACGCCATAATTTTCAGTTTCCCTGCGTCCCTATGACCCGTTGCCATGCTCTGATATTTCTGTACGTGTAATCTGCCCTATCCTAATCGGTCTAGGTTTCTCAAAGGTCCAACGACCCAGGCGCACCTCTACACTCCCATTTAGCCCTTTTGTTCTTAGATCCATAACCTGCACTTGAAAAAAAAACCTAATATAACATTCAACCATCCCATTTTCCAACTTTAAACTACCCTCCCACACCAGATGATCCCCCAACTTACATCTAGTGATCTCCCTACACATTAATCTTACTACACACTCTAAACTATCCCCAACTACAACCTCTACCAACAACCACTCCACATAAAGCAAACGCTTGGGGGGGAACTGCTGCTCAGCGCGCTCCTAGTATAGCACGACAGTATTAAGACATACTTAGAGCAGGAGGAGCCCATTACTTCGTATTCTGTTACATTAAACTTCAATCTGTAATGCTAAGAGACCGCTTTGTGGCATTGCCCCAGTAGCTAATCTCGGACGGGCTTCAGTGATTCACTCCTGGGTTCAGTTCTATATATCATACGAAGTGAATATATCTACTGTTCCTATCTCAGTTAGTGGCATATATTTAGGTAACCATTCTTTTTATCAATATGCACCAGTATTCCATAGTACTCTAACAGCCTATATGACAAAGTTATAACACTCAATTTATAGAGCTTTAGGACATATCCTCTTATCACAGCAAGTGGGTTTAACCCCTCTGGGGCCTGTATTACATATACTGTTCTGGGCTACTGTGCCTACAGCCAGTTGTGCAGCTATAACGCTGGCTCCAGCCACTGCCTTTTCATCACTCGATTCCGCATAGGACCAGCAGGAGGAGCGTCCTGGCCCGAATCATCTACTGATGATTACCAGTAGCATATCAATTCCTCATTGTTCAGCATTATAGTTAGTTGAAGAAGCATCTTGATCTAGAGAGTCAGACTGAGATGCCCGCGACCTCGAAGATTCAAGAGAGCCGAATGGGGGGCGTACCCCTCCACCCGCCCTCCCCCATCTGCGTCTCATGCGGTTGTTCATTGGTCTAGGCGGTCTGCGACGAATATCTCCAATTTTCTCCATTATAAATGCTTCAGCAGCCGTTGGGGTGTCAAAAATCCAGGCTTTCTCGTCCCAAGTCACTCGGAGACGGGCAGGGTAGAGCATCGAGTATTGTATCTCGTGATGTCGGAGAGTATCTTTGGCATCCAGGAAGGCTCTCCTGGCCGATTGGACTGCAAAAGTGAAATCCGGGAATATGGAGATTCTAGAACCCTCATATCTGAGTTCTCCCTTTTCCCTTGCCCCTCTCAGGATAGCGTCCCGGTCCCTATAATTTAGTAGCTTGACTATTACAGGTCGTGGGGGGGCCCCTGGCACTGGTTTAGTCATCAGGGATCTGTGTGCTCTTTCAACCACAAACATCTGGGAGAGGGATTCAGGGCCAACGAGCTCACGTAGGACTTCTTCTATAAAAGGTTCGAATGGCCTTGCGGCATATGTTTCCTCCAGCCCTAATATACACAGGTTATTCCTTCGAGCACGGCCCTCTTGGTCCTCCTGCCGTAGTTGTAATTCCAACACCCTCTCTTCAGCAGTTTTCAGCCTGTTTGTCACCTCTTGCAGTTTGGACTCTGTGGCATCCAGTTTTTGCTCCGTCTGCACGGACCTAGTTTTCAGGGAGTCCACTGCAGTCTGTAGACCCGCTAGGCAATTACCCTGTTCATCCAATTTGGTGTTAATTTGGGATATCCCTTTTTGAAGCTCTGCGAACATATGTTGAATCATCCGTTCAGCAGGGACCTCTGGGCCCTCTGCAGATGGTTGCTGTAGATCAGGGCTTTGCGAGGATGTTGTTGTAAATGAGTCTAGAGTGCCTTGGCGTTTGTTATCTTTCTTCCCCATCTTGCTCCAGCAGGGGGGAAACCAGAGGTCAGCACGAACAGCTCTAGTATATCAGACTGGATATTGATGCAAGCAATAGGGGGTAGGGCCGGGAACCGACAGGCCACGCCACCACCACACCCATGTAGTTTCCACCCCTTCAGGTATTGTGCCTCTTGTATCGTGGGCTTACAGCTCAATCCACTCACAAATTCGCCATGCTATTAGACATGAGCTAGGTTAACCCTGCATTTTTCAGTAGGTTTCGAGCAGATCTGTCCAGAAGTTTTAAGCTCTTCTTAAGCAGCAACAGCTACTGTGAGTCCATAGTCTTAGAATAGGTATTCCCATAGAGGAAATGTGCAATTTCACTTTACACGCACTGCCCAAACTATTAGCTAGATTGCATCAATTTCTTTGGTCAGCGGAGGACAGTTCTGATGTAAAATCCTTTCTTGAACTGGTGGTGAATCTATTCAGCAATTTCGGCTCAATAAGGGCAGTGTTTTTTTTTTTTCCCACCCTCTGACCAGTTATCTGCCTCTTTATCAATACGGCCACCTATGTGCTCCCCGTTCTCTCAGCCAGGAGGTGGGGGGGAGGGGGGAAGGGCCACAATGCTCACCCGCCAGGGCTCACACCTTTGCCTCGGTCCACGGGCCGTCCCCGCGCCCCGGCCACCCGCGGAAACACTGAGCCGAGGCTCCAATGTCATGCCGAGGACCCAAGCGCGGCCGCGCCCAGAGCAGACCCGGCTGCACAGCCACGGGTCAGGAACGCTGCGGCGAGACCCCGGCCAAGCACAGTGCCTGGAGGCCCCACCAGGTCAAGGGGGGGCCACCGCCCGCCCGGCACACAGCCCCGCCCGCGCCCCCAACCCCAAGCCGCCAGCCCTCCTTTCAACAGCCCCGGCGTGCTTCCCCGCTCACCGTTACGGCTCCAAGCCAAGATGGCAGCAGCCCGAAGAGGGGAGCCGAAGGGCCGCGTCACAGAACTCCACGTTGCCGCCGAGCCCAGCACTCAAAAAGGTATCCGCTTGTTCCCCCGGGGGTGGAGAATATAGGTTTGCCGTCGGCTCACGGTTTAAGGCTCTCCTGCCGCCGTGATGTCGCATGGTTGGCGCGCCAACACAGGAGCTCTACACCAGAGCGGCCATCTTCAGCGCGCTCAACAGCGCCCCCTGTAGATGTTGATATCTAGTTAAATTGGTGCGGCTATTAGATTTTTGCCACCGCCTTTGAAGGCCTCTACATTTCATCCTCAGAGCAGGAAGAGCTGAAGAAAACCATTTATTTCTTAGGTGGACGGGAGATTTCACACAAATAGGCCAACGCGGGCAAAGGATGTTACTAGCCAGTGCCAACTTGGCATGCAGGATGGCATCAAGTTCATCGGTACAGAGGTCGATGCGAGAGCAAGAAACCCAAACCTGTCTGAAAGCTGATGGAGAAAGTAGCTTAAAGTCCTGTTTCCACATGCGCCCCCTATCGGCTTTGCGAGTGGTCGGTCTTTTATTCACTCACCCACTCTGCGCTGAATGTGGAGAGGAGGTGTTGATCTGCTCATGGAAGATGGCACACGTGAGTGTCAACCAGTGAGATGTTACGTTGGCAAATAAGGTCTAACTGGTTGCCGAGCTTGTGGGAGGGTTCGTCCAAATACTGGTAGAGTTCTAAATTCTCTAGAAACTGTATGAGCTTCTTTGTGTGATGGTTATCCTTATTGTTGAAATGAATCTTGAAGTCCCCACTTAGAAGACGTTTGGGTACTCTTGGCTGCAGCTCTTCTAACACTGCCTGCAATTCTTCCAGGAAGGCGTCTTCATCTCCTGGGGGATGATAAATACAAAGCAGTGTGAGCTTGGAGCCATCCGTGGGTCCACCCCTGGCCAGGAGGTATTCGAAGGTGGTGGGCTCAGGGGTAAGCAGGCTTGGCTGGAGCTGAAGATCCTCATGATGAATGAGTGCAACACCTCCTCGTCCTTTCCCCTCTCAGGCTTTGAAGAGTAGAATATAATGTTCCAGAACAAGATGGTTAGCAATAGGATCATGATTGGAATGGAACCAGGTTTCTGTTACAGCCAAAATCTGCAGTTGAAGCTCTTGGATGAGGTCGTGGATTTCAGTGGCATGAGCCACTGCCGATCTTGCATTGAGGAGACTGAAAGAGACCAGATCATCTTGAGGACGATGCTTGTTACACAGGGCAGCATCGGAATTGAAATTCAATTCTCCTTTTTCGTTGACAGATGTGGTGCCTGTATCTAAAGGGAGGACATTTACATGGTCCAAAGTGGAATCAAGGCTCTTAGAGGGGGACTCTGGAAGGAGAGGCCAGTCCATAAATGAAGGCAGGCCCAATTGCCAGTTTTATGGGCTACTCTGGGGAGTTTTGGATGTTCTCAATGAGCAAGGAAGGTGAGTATAGGCTAAAAGGTGTGGTCTCATGCCCGGGCATGGGAATGCCTGGATAGTAAAAGTCAGCTAGAAGACTATCCTCCATGATTCTTGAGTGCATTTGATTAACTGGGGACAGGGGAGGAGGAGCCAACAATGCTGTGGTAGATGCAGAGGAGGACAGGTTAGGAACAAGAAGGTCATTAATTAAACTGGATGTCAAAATGGAACAGGTCTTACCTTGTAGTGAAGACCCACAAGGTCAATCCAAACCAGAAGTCTCGCTGATGGACAGACCCCGAAGAAGAGAAAGGCCAGACCCAGCAAGACCCGGACAGGCCCAGACAGGCGCCTGCCTTGGCTGAGTCTTGCCTTTGCTGGAGGGCGGCTTTGCCTGGCGGCCCGCCATTGCCTGTGTATAGGCCGGCCTATGGCCCTGATTGGTTGGTTGGTTCCTCCAGGGGCTTGTTCTCTGAGGTACAGTAATAGTAATATAAACCTTACATGGCAATGGCGCATGAAATGATGCGCAAGGTGGTAATGGACAAAAGGCTGAGGCAATACGTACACAAAGCAATGTTCAAAAGGATATAAAAGAGCAGGTCAGTATGCAAAGCTAGAGGTCAGTAAACACCAAAGGAGTATCAAGAGTACAAGGGCAAACCAAAAGAATAGTCAAAACCAGTTCGCGTCACTTAGCTTCCAATAGTTAGGTATACGAAGAAATCGCCAAGGCAAAGCTTGTTGATAGCAAGCAATGAGAAGACATCCGCGTCTCCCTTATAAGGCTTCCTGGTCATGGTCATAGAAATGAGACTGTATTTGCAGTTGGCCATCTTGCAAGGTCATTCATAAACAAAGGTCTAGCAGCAATACTGGGCTCCTACCCGTAACCGGGTACCTTACCTACACATTCCCAGTTGCAATCTTGGTTGCCATGAATAGCGCTGTCTAAATGACCATGGTTTAACTATTATTCGCTGAGCCCTAGATGGAATCCTAACAGTAACCCCCTCTCCAAAAATCCCCCCTCTGGCTTTGGCTTATTCTGGTGTTTAGCATGAAAAGAAGCCAGTAACTGAGGGGCATGCACATTATCAACAGGTTCCCATGACCTGTCTTCAGGAGCATAGCCAACCCAATCATTCAGATATTGGATCTTACCCTTCACTAAGCTGGAGTCAACAATCTTAGCCACTTCATATTCCACCTGGGCATCAGGAGTAGGTTGTTTTAAAGTAGAGTCAGTGTGGGTAGCTGGGTCACAGAATTTCAATTGGGATACATGGAATACAGGATGGCATTTGAGAGTCAGTGGGAGATTCAGTTAAACCACCACAGGGGAGTACACAGCATTAATTACATACAGAGCAATAAAGCAGGGTAACAACTTAGAGCAAGAAGTTCTATTAAAATTTAAATTCTTGGTAGAGAGCCACACCCGATCCCCAACCTTATATTCGGGGGCTACTCTTCTGTCTTTGTCTGTTTGGGATTTCATGGTAGCCTTGGATGCCAATAACAGCGCAGTGATCATCTGTACTCAGGTAGCAAAAATCTTGAGAAATATAGATACTTCAGGGACCAAATTCTGATGGGGGAAAGCATGTGGGTAAAAAACGTGGATGTTAACCATTAAGGGCACAGAATGGAGTGGTCTTAATGGCAGTATGATAGGAGTTATTTTACAGAAATTCTATGAGAGGAAGCGCACTGTCCCAGTTTTTCTCTTCCTTCATGCAAAATACCCTCATGTACTGCTCTAGTGTTTGGTTGCATCTCTCTGTAGCCACATCTGTTTGGGGATGGTACCCTGAAGAGTATAACAACTTGGTGCCCAGTAAGTTGTGAAACTCTCTCCAAAATTTGGCCAGGAATTGAGTCCCTCTGTCACTGACAATGCGATCAGGTAGACCATGTAATCTGACAATAGTAACTAAAAATATTTGAGCTAAGATTTTGGCTGATGGCAACCCAGTTACTCCTACAAAATGAGCCATTTTGGTAAATGTTTCTGTTATTACTAATACCACTGAATAGCCCTTACAATTAAGGAGATTAGTAATGAAATCCATTGTTATGCATTGCCAAGGGCCAAAAGGAACAGGTAAAGGTTGCAACAATCCCTGGGGAGCTTGATGACTAGCTTTAACTCTCGCACAAACAGAACAAAGAGCTACGTAATCGTTAATGTCATCTTTCATTTTTCTCCACCAAACATATATAGAAATAAGCTCAAAGGTTTTTTCTGAACCAGGATGTCCAGCAAAGGGGGAGTCATGACACCATGTTAATAATTCAATTTGTTGGGTTTTCCTCGGAACCCAAAGTCTGTTTCCTTTAAAGCATAAACCTTCTGCCTGTCTATTCATAGGTGTATTTTCTAGAAAATAGTCCTTTCCTGAGGTAGCTATCTCTGACTTTTTGTAAAAAGGAAGTTAATCCATCAGTAGAAACACAAATAAATCTGTGTTGAGGAATGATCGGGACGGTGGTACTTTCTGTCTTAATGTCTTCAGTGAACTGCCTGGAAAGTGCATCAGGTCTAGCATTACAATTCCTGGGCTTATACGTAATGACATGATCAAATCTGAAAAAGAACAATGTCCATCTCGCTTGTCCACCATTTTGACATGCAAGATTCTTAATAAATTCAAGGCTTTTGTGATCTGTATAGATGGTGACGGTATGAGAAGCACCCACTAAATAATCTCGCTATTTTTTTAAAGCTTCCTTTAAAGCCAAACATTCCCTCTCATAGATAGTGTAGTTCTGTTTGGGGGTGTTTAGTTTGCGAGAGAAGAAAGCGATAGGATGGATTTCTTGTTTCTGATTTCTTTGAGAGAGGACTGCTCCAAAGGCATTAGCCGAAGAATCATCTTTAACCATGAAAGGCTTGGTAAAGTCTGGGTGCACTAGTATTGGAGCTTGTGTGAAGGCCCATTTGAGTTGTTCAAAAGCTAACTGTTGCTCAGAGGACCACTGAAATTTCTGTTTCTTTAAAGGCTGGGTTAAGGAAGGTACAATATCCGAATA
>JAVHNH010000158.1:0-10234 GCA_034783935.1 Desmognathus catahoula
CCGCTCTCTATTCTCTGTATATTCCTTGCCCGACATACCGGCCGGCTGGCCGTGGCACAAGATGGTGAATAAAATGCAACAAATGAATTGAAAGGTCTCCAGTGTCTCTTTGGCTGCCGGGTAAACAGTTGCTGAGAGTGCTGTCTGTTGGAGTTCCCAGCAACTTAGGTGATAGTCCCTGGACCCGGGACAAAGTCTTCATGAACTCCCGCCACAGGAAAATAGTGGCAATGTCGGTCATATACAGGCAGCAAAGTCACAGAGTCTCCAAAATACTTTGTTAAATACAAAAAATCCTCCACATAGTCACAAGGAAAAGGTAAGGAGTACAAAAGAAGGTAGGAAATCCATGTAAAATTTGCAAGGAGACAAAAAAATAACAACAAGTCTCCCAGGAAGGATTAGAAATTAAACACAGGAAGAAAAATGAACAGGCAAAAAAGAAACCCGTTTCACCCCGCGCTATAGCTGCACCAAACGGGGATCATCAGTGGTGAACAGAGCAAGGGCACACCCATCAATAAATAGAGGCAAAAAAACTAATAATAAGCCAATCAACCAATAATTGGCTGCCTACTAATTAAGCCCTGTAGCCACACGTATAAATCAAAAAAGGTTAATGGTAAGGCATAAAATGATACAAAACACTAGCAGCACCACAATCAAATACAGTTGTACAATAAAAGGCAATACAAGCCAGGACACCAATACATATATAAAATTAAAAACTGGCAAAAAGAAGAAAGCATACAAACATCATGGAAAAAGTCACAACAACCCCCACTACATTACAAAAAAATAAACACCATAAATATGTCATATGTAAAGTCCTACCCAAAAATAAAAAGTAGGAGGTAAATGATCAAAAAATGAGAAGGGCAAGGAAAAACTGGGAGGGGCAAGCAAAAAAACCCCTAACAACCCCTGAGACAAAGCACATACAGACATCAGTTATGAATGCAATAGAAGATATATAAACATGTTACAGGAAATGACCCAATGCAGATGAGATATTAATGCCTTTAGGGGCTATGGTGTCAAAGAGCATAATCAACCTGGCCTCAGTCTGACGTAATTTTTTCAGATGATTGCCACCCCTAGAGGACATCGTAACCAACCTTAGGCCCCAAGCAAGCAAGGAGTCATCCTGTGATTGGTGGTGTTCAGCATAATGCACCGCCATCGGGTATGTTCTATCCAAATTCCGGATGGCCCTTCTATGCTGTAACACCCTCTCCTGCCACTCACATTTAGTGGACCCTATATACCAGAGCCCACAGGGGCACTCCAGCATGTACACCACATATGAGGAGTCGCATGAGATGTGATCTTTAATCACAAACGGCGTAAAGAGGGGGACATCGCCCGTAACACAGCATAATATGATCTATGACATGCTTTGCACCTGGAGCAAGAATGAAACCTGGGGGGATCAGGCTCAGGTTCTGGTGTGTGGCAAAGAAAATGGCTGGAACAAGCCTGTCACGTTAGTTCAGAGAACAGGAGGTGACCCTAGGGGAGTTAGACAAGAGGGGACCCAAGATGGGATCAGCCATAAGAATAGGCCAATTATGGCGGAGTACTTCTTTAACCTGGGGAACCTCATCACAATATTTAAGAATCAACCTAAGAGATTCCGCATCCCACACCCCCCGAAGAGGGGGAGAAGAGGAATCCCTGAGTCGTGCCCTAGTCAATAACTTAGCCCGATCCATCTCCTGTACCCTTGAAATAGTTTTGGCCAAGAGGCCAGGTTTATAACCTCTACGTCAAAATTTCTGTAACACCTTGGTCCCTTGGGTCACAAAAATCTCCACCTCAGAACAATTTCTTTTAGTACGGATTAATTCCCCGTATGGAATACTCTGTACACATGCTTTTGGATGAGCCGAGGTAGCATGTAAAATCGAATCACACGCTGTGGGCTTGGAATACAGTTTATAATGTAATTCATTGTCAGAGATATAAACCTCTAAATCAAGGAATTCAACATTCTGATCTGAAATGTGTGAAGTAAATTCCAAACCCAAAGTGTTAGTATTCATAAGTGAAATAAAATCCAACAGTTCACCACGAGTACCTTGCCAGACCAATAGCACATCGTCGATATAACGACGATAAAGAACAACATGGGATTGAAAAGAGGGCAAACCATACAAAAACTGTTCCTCCCACCACCCCACTAAGAGATTAGCATAAGTGGGGGCAATCGGACTGCCCATGGCAGTCCCGCGGACCTGATGAAAAAGCTGCTCATCAAACAAAAATAAATTTCTGGTTAAACAAAATTTCAGAAAACTCAAAAGCATTTCAGAAAAATCCCTATAGCTCGCAGAGCCAGATTCCAAGAAAAATCGAACAGCTTGGAGCCCATCAGAGTGAGAGATAACATTATAGAGGGCAGTAATATCCAGGGTACAAAGAAGCCAGCCAGGTTTCCATGAAATACCATCCAATATATGGATAATATGAGTCGTATCCTGGATATAAGCGGGCAAATCAAGGACAAAAGGACGAATGTGGAAATCCAAAAATTGCGCCACATGTTCAGAAATCCAGCCTATGCCTGCCACAATGGGGCGTCCAGGTGGATTAATCAGAGATTTATGCACCTTAGGGAGAACATAAAAGGTAGGGATACTAGGGGTAGACACAGTCAAAAATGCTTTCTCTTCAGCCGTAAGTAAATGACGGCCAAAATAATGTGCAATGAGAGAAGTAAGTTCATCATGAAAAATGGTAACAGTATCGTCTGTAACTGGCTGATAACAATTACGATCACTGAGCTGACGTGACACCTCCGCCAAATAATCACAGGTGTTGAGCACAACCACATTCCCCCCTTTATCAGCTTCTTTGATCACAATAAGAGGATTATCCCTTAGAGAATTGATAGCCTCCAACTCTTCTTGAGTAACATTCCGTTGGCCCTGAACAGAATAATGTAAGTACAGTTGACGTAAGTCCTTACACACTGAGTCAAAAAATATCTCCACATAATCCTTCACTTTACTTGGTGGCACAAATCTGCTCCTAGGCTTAAAGGGGCTGGGTTTCCTAATCTGACCTGGAAAACACACCTGGGATGCCGGCGACCCATGTTCGTCTAGTAAATCAACCAGTGCCTGTTCACAATACACCTCCCTGATGGAATCACTGACAGGTACCCCAATCTCCTCATACATTCCTGTAGTCCCACCACCCTCCTGGCCCTGAAAAAACCGCAACAGTTTGAGTTTTCTGGCAAATTTAAAAAGCTCAATTTTCGTGTCCACAAAGTCAAAGTGTGAGGTTGGGCAAAAACTCAAGCCCTTCTGCAGCACAGAGACCTCGGAAGGAGTGAGAGAATAATCCGACAAATTAAGGACAATGGAGCCAGAGAGATCATGCTCGACTGTATTTATATCAGACAACTCAACAGGAGAAACACCACTTGACAGATCTATTTCGACTTGTTCTGGGAACGGGTGAGTATCTGGGAGGGAGGCATCTTGCGACCTCCTTTTCTGCGCCCTCCTCCCCCTCCCCTTCCCCCTCTTCCTCCTCCTCCTCCTCCCATGGCATTGGGAGGGTCCGGGGGTGGTACCTGCTTCCCTGTGGAAGGCTGCCCGTTTTTTGACAACACTCGTTGCTGCCTGGTACCTCTCTTATTATTCCTCAACATAAGATCCATCTGCAATACCCGGAATTCGTCGGGGGCAGAATCCCCTAAATCCGACTCATTCTCGGATGCAGATTCCACCTCAGAGGAAACCGCAGACCCACCCCCCTCTGTGGAAGGAAGCACCGGTTTGTTATCAACAGCTTGCTTTCTGGCAGCATCAAATTTCTTTGCAAAAGTAAAAACACGTCTTTGAACATAATCTTTTTCGTCACGTACATATTTTTTGCGTTTACGTAATGCTATTACCTCCTCCAACTCATCTAATTCCTTATCAAGATCCAGAATGGACTGCTCCAGTATGGAACCCTGGAACTCAGTCCATAACTCCCCCCTCAGTTGGGCAGCTGTCTCTGCAAACCTAAGTTGATCTTTTTGTGCAAATGAAACTAAACATTCAATATCTTGTACTGCGTGCTGATGCTGCAAATCACACCAAGTACTGAGGAGAGCAGGGTCTGCCTCTTCATAATTCGGCATTGTCAGTTTGCGGAGCCCACGCGGGATCCGATTTACATTGAGCGATGATGAAAGTGAGGAAATTTCCCATATACGTGAGATTTCCAGTTTTGACCATTTCCGCAATTATTCCAGTTTTTCATTCATGGGGTCCAAACCCCCTGCCCCCGGCAAGGGTAATGGATCAGTAGCTGTCTGTGTTGAAGAGTATGCTTTTAACATAAGCGCTGCTCGTTTCTCTTCCCGAGAGCTCATAGCTCCACCTACTTCCCTCCCCCTTGGCCTCTCCTGCGTGTGGACTCCTGAACACGAATAATAGTGATGTCCTGAAAAATGTGAAACGGCAAAGTCCCACTGAACCAAATGTGGCGTGCCCTTCAGGCAGATATACAGTACCCTGGTGTAGGGGCTCACTGCGGCCAATGCAGAAAAGTGCTTACCGGGAGAAAATGCCGCGGCGTCGGTCCTCCGACCACACCCCGTCGCCACACTCAGCCGGATCGGCACCCGCTGCAAACGTCGCTGCCCGAACCGAATACCAGGGAATCCAATCGATAACCGAGCTGCCGATCCGCTACCCCGTAGTGTCCTTGCGACTCCTCGCCAACAGAAAAGTAACGCCAGTAGGAACGGGGGCGATCCGGGCCGCACTGAACTCACAGTGCTGGTTCACATGAAGAAGGGAACTGGCATCCCCAAATATAGTACAAAAAGAATAGTCCTTGGACTTGGGACAAAACCTTCACGAACTCCCGCCACAGGAAAATAGTGGCAATGTCGGTCACATACAGGCAGCAAAATCATAAAGTTCCAAAAATAGCTTTATTAAATGTAGAAAATTCTCCACATAATCACAAGAAAAGGCAAGGGATTTAAAAAGGAAGGTAAATACTCCAAGACAATTTCCAGGGAGACAAAAAAATAATAATAAGTCTCCTAGAGAGGATTAGAGTATAACCTAGGGAAAGAGGTTATTTAGAACAGGCAAGAAAAAACCCCGTTTCACCCCGCGCTATAGCTGCACCAAACGGGGATCATCAGTGGTGAACAAAGCTGGGAAACTCCCAACAATAAATAGAGGCAGGGAACTAGGAATGAGTCAGTCCACCCATCATTGGCTGCCTCCTAATTAGGCCCTAAAGCCACACCCATAAGTCATAAAACCAATTAATACATAGGAAAATACAAAATATTCACAACACCACATCAAATACAGTTGACAATAAAAATGTTATCAGCCAGAACATCCATATATCCAACAAAAATAGAGAACTGGCAAGGAAAAATAAAAATAAAAATAAAAATCAAAAAGAGAGAAAAAAGCATACCAACAACCCCCACTGTCATATAAAAATGGTCAGAAACAGGAAAACAAAAATACAGAAATACAAAAGTGCTGGGTCATGGCCTTTAAGGAGCAAAGCACATACAAACATCAATCATAAATGCAGATAAACAGAAACATATGAGGACATACTTGTATAAAAATATATATGCACCCCTGTTACAGAAAGTGACCCAATGCAGAAGAGATATTAATGCCTTTAGGGGCTATGGTGTCAAAGAGCATAATCAACCTGGCCTCAGTCTGACGTAATCTTTTCAAGTGATTGCCACCCCTCGGAGACACCATAACCAACCGGAGACCCCAAGCAAGCAAGGAGTCATCCTGCGATTGGTGGTGCTCAGCATAATGCACCGCCATCGGGTATGTTCTGTCCAGATTCCGAATGGCCCTTCTGTGCTGTAGTACCCTCTCCCGCCATTCACACTTGGTGGACCCTATATACCGGAGCCCGCACGGGCATTCCAACATGTACACCACATATGAGGAATCACAAGAAATATGATCTCTGATTACAAATGATTGACGTAAAGCGGGAGACTGTACCTGTAACACTGCATAATAAGATCTATGACATGCTTTGCATTTCGAGCAAGAATGAAACCCAGGGGGATCAGACACAGAGTCTAATGAGCGGCGGACAAAATGGCTGGGAACTAATCTGTCCCGCAAATTCTGGGAGCGAGAAAAGGTGACCTTCGGAGAGTCAGACAGGAGAGGACCCAACACTGGGTCAGCCATAAGTATAGGCCAATTACGGCGTAATACCTGCTTAACCTGGGGTACCTCATTACAAAATTTAAGAACCAGTCTCAGGCACTCCGCATCCCCCACCCCCGAAAGGGGGGGAGAGGACGAGTCCCCACTTTGTGACCTGCTCAATAACTTAGCCCGATCCATCTCCTGAACCCTAGACATAGTTTGGGCCAAAAGGCCAGGCTTGTAACCTCTCCGTCGAAATTTCTGTATCACCTTGGTGCCCTGAGACACAAACATCTCCTCCTTAGAACAGTTTCTTTTAGTGCGGATTAATTCACCAAATGGAATGCTCTGTATACATGCTTTTGGGTGAGCCGAGGTGGCATGTAGAATCGAATCACATGCTGTGGGCTTGGAGTACAGTTTATAATGTAATTCATTGTCAGAGATATAAACCTCTAAATCAAGGAATTCCACATTCTGATCTGAAATGTGTGAAGTAAATTCCAAACCCAAAGTGTTAGTATTCATAAGTGAAATAAAATCCAACAGTTCACCACGAGTACCTTGCCAGACCAATAGCACATCGTCGATATAACGACGATAAAGAACAACATGGGATTGAAAAGAGGGCAAACCATACAAAAACTGTTCCTCCCACCACCCCACTAAGAGATTAGCATAAGTGGGGGCAATCGGACTGCCCATGGCAGTCCCGCGGACCTGATGAAAAAGCTGCTCATCAAACAAAAATAAATTTCTGGTTAAACAAAATTTCAGAAAACTCAAAAGCATTTCAGAAAAATCCCTATAGCTCGCAGAGCCAGATTCCAAGAAAAATCGAACAGCTTGGAGCCCATCAGAGTGAGAGATAACATTATAGAGGGCAGTAATATCCAGGGTACAAAGAAGCCAGCCAGGTTTCCATGAAATACCATCCAATATATGGATAATATGAGTCGTATCCTGGATATAAGCGGGCAAATCAAGGACAAAAGGACGAATGTGGAAATCCAAAAATTGCGCCACATGTTCAGAAATCCAGCCTATGCCTGCCACAATGGGGCGTCCAGGTGGATTAATCAGAGATTTATGCACCTTAGGGAGAACATAAAAGGTAGGGATACTAGGGGTAGACACAGTCAAAAATGCTTTCTCTTCAGCCGTAAGTAAATGACGGCCAAAATAATGTGCAATGAGAGAAGTAAGTTCATCATGAAAAATGGTAACAGTATCGTCTGTAACTGGCTGATAACAATTACGATCACTGAGCTGACGTGACACCTCCGCCAAATAATCACAGGTGTTGAGCACAACCACATTCCCCCCTTTATCAGCTTCTTTGATCACAATAAGAGGATTATCCCTTAGAGAATTGATAGCCTCCAACTCTTCTTGAGTAACATTCCGTTGGCCCTGAACAGAATAATGTAAGTACAGTTGACGTAAGTCCTTACACACTGAGTCAAAAAATATCTCCACATAATCCTTCACTTTACTCGGTGGCACAAATCTGCTCCTAGGCTTAAAGGGGCTGGGTTTCCTAATCTGACCTGGAAAACACACCTGGGATGCTGGCGACCCATGTTCGTCTAGTAAATCAATATATATATATATTGTACACCAGCGGTGGCGGACTACCACCCAATGTGACGGGAACACCAAATGACAGCATTAACGGAGACAGCTCGCCCGGCAGCCAAAGAGACGAGAGGAGAGGTACTTGATTTCAGAATGGCATTTATTTCATTATTCCTCACTCGGCCAGCTGGCCAGTGAATTCAGCAGTAACAGGCAGACAAGATGCAGAGAAAAGGTAGGCAGGCAAAACATCTCTCCCTCCTCCTCTACCCGTTTCTCCTGCCGTGCCGCAGCACCGTGCACAGATATGCACGCGTCTCAGACGGGTTCCTCAGTGAGTCTGAACACACCCGTCTCAGACCCCTCCTATAACATCAACATAAATTTCATGTGATCACTAGAGGCGAAGCCCCGTCTCTACATCAATCATATTGCAGATTTGTGCATGAATAATTTGCCTAAGCAATGTATATGGTATGAATACCCCTTATTGGCTTCATTGACAATTAGTCACAGACATTCAATCTTATTATTAAAAATAAGCATTTAAGGAAAGGTCAGAAACAGGTAATACTGTCTGAATATCACAAACACCAATATAAGTGCTCACACTGTGAATTAATTAAGTCGGACTGAATTCCTCACAAAAACATTTTCTTATACATAAAACGAAAAGAAGGGAGAGAAACAAAAAAGGGGACGTTATATCCAATCACCTTTTTTGGAAACATTAAGATACACATATCTCAAATGCTATTAACGCAATGAATACACGGGAAGAATTTCCTACATGGGTAGTAGTACTACAAATTATACTACATAGTAAATAGTAAAATACTGAGGCAAGACAGATTTACAATACCCTAAACCAATAACAACAAAAATAGAAAAGCTGAGAAATAAGCTCTAAGATCCTTAGATAAATAAACTCAACCCGGTTTTGATATTCATTCCCCTGGGTGAGTATGAATCAAATAGAGCTATGAGTTTGGATTCAGTACATCTCAAGAGCTTGTCATGGTCCCCCCTCTTTTGGGGACCCCCACTGTTCTAAGGGCCCAAAATTTCATCAATGTGTCTCTAGATTGATGCTTAGCTTCAAAATGAGTAGCAGTGGAATACGAGACATCCTTGTTCCTGATTGCTCTTTTGTGCTGGAGCATTCTTTCCCTTAATGGTAAGGTAGTGCTGCCTATATAGCGCATGCCACATGGACATTCTATCATATAGACACAATTAGATGTTTCACAATTCATGCGTTCTTGAATGATAAACGGTTGACGTCTAAGGGAACATGTCACTGTTTTTTTGTTGTAATAAGACTTATTGCAGGCTTTGCAGCTCGCACAACTAAAGAAACCTTTATCTCTATGCCCCCTACGTGTCTCTCTGGTGAAATGACTAGGAGAGAGCAAATCTTTCAGATTGGGAGACCTGGAGAAAGAGATTTTAGGGGCATCAGAGATAAGAGGTGCCAGGACAATATCAGATTTCAAGATGGGCCAATACTTCTTAAAAATTGTCTTGATCTTTGGTGTTTGTTTCGAGAATTTCATAATCATCCATGGATCTTGATTGGGATTAGTAATCTGTCTAGCGTTCTTATCCATAGATTTAGGTGCTGGGTGATTCTGTATCTTATTTTTGGCCTGTTGTCATAAACTGTTGGGGTATCCCCTTTGGTGGAACCGTTGCATAACTGTGTTAACAGCTATAACAGTTTCAGAATCTTCAGAACAATTTCTGGACATCCTGAGCATCTCAGCAAAGGGAATACCTTTGATACAGGCCGAAGGATGGCCACTGCTTGCCAGGAGCAATGAATTACCTGCTGTGGACTTAAAATGTGTTCTATGATGTTAGACACCCTTAACATATAGTTCCAAATCCAAAAAAGTAACAATTTCAGAAGAGATAACTCCTGAAAACCGTAGGTTGATGTCATTATCATTAATCTCCTGAACAAATTGCGACCAGCCTTCACGATCTCCCTTCCAAATAAAGAGGAGATCATCTATGTACCTGGCATAGAAAACAACATTCGAAAAGGCCAATTTGGAGTACAGAGTCGTGGATTCCCACCAGACCATCACAATATTCACATAGGTGGGTGCTATGGGACTCCCCATTGCTGTGCCGAGGATCTGGTGAAACATTTTCTCGTCAAATAGGAAGACGTTGTGAGTCAAACAAAATTTAACAAATTCTAATAACATTTCCACAACATCTGATAAACTCACTGACCAATCAGCTGTTAGGATTATCCCTCTTTTGCACCCCAACTATCAGGTTTGAACTTGTCTCACGTTGGTAAGATAGCCAGGTTTCTGGCTTAGTTTTCCCCAGGTTATGGCTCCTTACTCATTGTACCTCATTGGATTGTATTACACTGTGACTAGGTCAAAATGGCCACCCATGTGTCTATGTCTGTAACATTGGACCTGTTAGTCCTACATCGGTTGCTTGCTCCCTGCCTGGAGAGTCTGTCT
>JAVHNH010000159.1:0-10230 GCA_034783935.1 Desmognathus catahoula
TTTATCAATGATCAGCAGTGCTAAGTACAAACGTGAAACAACACAACATCCACATCTATGAATTAAAATCAATGCTGCAAAGAAGCATTGGCACAAAGGACACGAGACAGAGACAAAAAAGAAAAAGAAATTTAAAAGCTCGAATTAGATATTAGTCTTGGTAATGTAAAAAATTGACATCATGATCTGATTGATACAGCTAAATAGACATCATCAGGTTTCGACAGCAGGGGCTTGAAATGGAGGAGGAGGATGGAACACCCTTCACAGTGTGTAACTTAAAAACCCACAAGCTGAGCAAAAACAATACCAATTGCGCATGCGTGTGCTACATCACAAATGAACCAAGTAGTGCCAAAATGATGGTAAATTTCAGTGGCCATCACCAACGATATTTACTTAAGAGAAGAAGAGGGAAAGGGAAACAACTGACAAGTGCTCAATATGGCAGCATAGTGCATAGAGCTACAATCAAACCACATATGTAAGCAAAAGGCATGCGTTGTACAAGTGATGCGCCCAAAAGTAAGCCCCAGAATAACAGCTACTCGACTGGTAATAAAGCTAATACGATTCATGCTAAGCAAAACGAAATGAGGTAAAAAATACCTGAATCCTATTATGAGCATCAGCGACAATTAACTCGCAGTCTGGGCAGTAGCCTGAGTGTTTAAATAGACACAAAATCAACACTGCATGTCGAGTAGCACGCTAAATGCAGTTCAATGACAAAATGCAAGACACGGGCAACTAGAGAAAAACACAGGCGTCACATACCTCAAAAGTCGAGGAGTCAGTGTGTAGCTTGTGACAAATGTGACCCGAATGAGTGGGTCAATGAGCTTGCTGATGGCGACATAACACAGAAGGCTGCATCTACACGGGGAGTAAAGATGGACGCAACAACGTGTCAAGACAATGTAACGTAAATCAAGGCACAGAGTCATGCCATGTGGCATGCATAGCATGACGGGCAAAGATACTAAAAGGCCCGACAATGTGGGACTTACCCAGTCAATGGATAATGGCAGCGTGTGAGCGGCAGCTATCAGCAAGGCCGTACCTATTGCTGTATAAGTACTCTCGTGGTTTAAAGTGGGGAAAGGTCAACGTGAGGTCCAAGGAGGCAGCGTAAGCACAATCTATAATAGAGTGCAAACGGCAGTATAGCGACGGCGCCATCTTGGAAAGGTCAATCGGATGAGAACAGCGACACTGTTTCACATAGAGTTGTCTGAAAATAGGACTACACTTCCCAATTTGTAATCGCGTAATCACGATCGAGTTTCAACAAAAGGGTAAAATTACATTACCACGTGTGTAGCAAGCCGTTATATATACAAAAACCAAATGTAAACCATAGTGCAAATACCAATGGAGTGATTGCGTACTACGGGTGCGATCGAATTAGATACGCAGTATAGTTAATCAGATCTAGTAGTTACTGTTTAAAGTAGAATGGCACTCGTTGTCAGTGTAACTGAAGGATAAGGCCAGAACACAAACGATTAATCGAAAAAATGGTGCAAGGTATGGTGATGTAGGTAAACACGCATGCGCAATGGTCAGCGGACACAAAAGTATTTACTGATCACAAAATTAAGCATAACAGATATAATATGGAAAAGTGGCTTTAAAAAAGAGGTAAACGAAATGTGTGGATGGCCAAATCGTTGCAGATGTTAGAATGGATATGTAAATGATGTACTTCAAAAATCGCAAACAGCAATACTGGTCAATATCTAATTAAAATGTAATCAACAGTATTACTTATATCAATCAGTAGATCTTGCGTCTCGTGCCAAAGCTTTCCACTCTATATTTTCGTTTAAGCCATGATGAACAGTGTCCAAGGTGAAGATCCACCACTGTTCTCTCCTTCTTAGCTTCATTTCCAAATTGCCCCGTCTTTTGCCGAGCTGTATTTTCTCTATTACGAACCATTTCAGGTCCAATTCTGAATGGTGTGCTGTAACGAAATGATCAACCAATGGTGCGTTCACAGTATTACATCGGATACAAGATTTGTGTTTACTGATCCTGATTCGGATCTCTTGAGTGGTTTTCCCGATATAGAGCAAATCACAGGGACATTGGACGGCGTAAATGACATTACTACTTCTACAGTTGGTATGAGTCTCTAATGACCAAGTGCGCCGTCCATAACAGAACTGGTCCAGCTCAACAGTCTGCTCACAAGCCACACAGTCTCCACATTTATGATGACCCCTAATATTGGGTAGAGTAAGCAAGGTTTCCAAAGAGTTAGGTCGAAATGTTTGGGAGGGATCGCGATAAGAGTGAGTCAAAATGTCGCGTAAGTTTTTTTGTCTTTTGTAGGCGAACAATGGCTGGGGCAGAGCATTGTCAGATGTATTCAAAACACGCCAATTTTTAAGGATACTTTGGCGAAGCCAGATGCTCATCGTATCATATGTGGTGACACAAGTGATGCGGTCATCTTTAGTTTTATGATTCGGATATTCACCGGACAAAAGCCATTCTCTGTGGTTAAACCTTGCCCTTTTCTTTGCTCGGCGTATTAAATGGCTAGGGTAACCTCTGGCTTTAAGTTTGTTGCTTAAAGTTTCAGCGTGTATATCAAAATCTGTCAAGGTACTGCAATTCCTGCGTAGGCGGATGAATTGACCAAATGGAAGATTTTGTGTGACATGTGTGGGGTGGAAACTGTTAAACTGGAGCAGGGTATTTCTGTCTGTTGGCTTTCTATATAGATCCAAAATGATGTGTTCACCATCATGTTTGATCAATAGGTCAAGAAAGGCCAATTCATTGTTGCTGTGGTGTTCTGTGAAACGCAAATTCAAATCACATGAATTAAGCCACATCAAAAAATCAGATAAATCTACCTCAGTACCATGCCATATAAAAAATATGTCGTCGATGTAACGTGCCCATTTTTTAATGTGAGTGCCAAAAGGATTCTGTGGTGAGAGCACGTATAGTTCTTCAAAATTAGCTACATATAAATTAGCTACACTTGGTGCAAATGTAGCGCCCATCGCAACTCCCTTGCGTTGAAGAAAAATGTCTTTTTTAAAAAGGAAATAATTTCTACTTAAGGCAAGTTGGGCACACTCAAGGATGAAAGCAGTAGGGCACTGAAAAGGGCGAATCCTGAGGTTGAGCACATGTTCTAATACCACAAGGGCTCCTTCCTGTGGGATGTTGGTGTATAGTGCTTCTATATCAAGTGTGACTAACAGCTCTTGGGCTGGGTTGAAATCAAAGCCTTCAATTTTGTTAATCATATCGGTCGTGTCTTTAACATAGGATGACATCTCTTGAACAAATGGTCTGAGATATATATCTACGAATTTGGACAGGGGTTCGAGGACAGAGGCGATCCCCGAGATAATAGGTCTACCTGGTGGTGATAAAGGATTTTTATGAATTTTAGGTAGGATGTATATACACGGGATCTTTGGAGTCTCATTAATAAGAAATTTGGACTCGGCAATGCTGATCCATTCTTCGTCAAGGGCGAATTTTACCAGTGATTTGATTTCAGACATCAATTCAAATGTTGGATCATGATTTAATGGAAGATAGTGTTCTATATTGCTCAGTTGTTTAGAGATCTCTGCCTCATATAACTCGGTGTCCCATACTACTATACCTCCACCCTTGTCTGCACTTTTAATCGTAATGTTAGTGTCTGATTTTAACAGTTTAAGTGCAGCGTTTTGTTCTTTAGAGAGATTAAAGGTCTTCCTCCTTGGTCTATGTTCCATGTTTTCTAGATCGAATAGAACCAACTGTTCGAAGGCTAGCACTTCCGGGCCAATTTGGAAATTAGAAGGGGTGAAATCAGAGGGCGGATGTAGCCCTGTTTCGTTGTAAGGCGGCGTATGATTTCGGCCATCAAAGAATTTTTTCAACCTAATAGATCGAAAAAAATTAGTGAGCTCAATGCGAGTCTGGAATTTATCATGCCCTTGGATGGGCACGAAGGACAGACCAAGGCTCAAGAGCTCCAACTCATGGGTCGTCAGAATGTGTTGAGAGAGGTTGAAAATAGGGATTTCCACATTTGTGGGTTGATTAATCAAACTAATGTGTCCAGGTATATTGGTTGGGGCTGATGTGTCATGAGCAATATTTAATGTGTTCAGTTGTTGTTCGACCTGGTCTGCATATTGTGGTGTTGAAAGGGTTGGCCTCGATGGCCTCTGCCCCGTGACTTGCCTCGTCCGAAAAAAGGACGTTTCTGTTGGGGATTTTGAGACTCATCATCAGAGCCACTGTCATTAGAAGTTCCGCTAAAGGTAACTTTCCGCCTGTTGTTCTGTCGTTTGCGTTTGTTATTAAACGAATTCTTAGGTGTAGAATGATTAGGTTGTAAAGAAGAATTGTTTCTTGATTGGTTGGGCTGATAAAAGCCATCCTTCAGATAAGGATAGGTTTTTTCATTAGAAAAGTTCTTTAAATCTTTCTTAAGTTTATCTACCTTTTGTGCTAACAAGTCAGCCTTAAAGTCAGAAATACATTTCTCCAAATCATCCAGTTTCTTTTTAGCTTCAATAATAGCAGTGTTATTAAGAATTTTGTCTGTTTCTTCAAGGATAGTAGCTTCCTCCTGTGACAGTAGCTCTAATGCAGTCTCAATGGTCAGAGCCATCCAGTCGCTAGAACATTTATTAGCGATGTGGCTCCAATTGGTGAGATAAGGTTTGTATGTAACAAACACTCTGGGGGTATTGCGTACAATCATACCTTCAGGTATGATATTCCCCCTTAGGTACTCAGCCATAAATTTGCCATGGAATTCAGTTCTCACTTTATGTTTTTTCAAATTCGACAAGTTATCAATCTCAGACTGATGTACCAAGGAGTTTGTAGTAGTATCATCCCCAAAGACAGACGACTCACCCACCAATTTATTAATTTCATCAAAAGTGTATGTTTTCAAAGTGAGTTTTTCCATAATGATAACACAGATCGTAAACCAGAACAACAAGACACAATACAGTATCAAAGAGCAGTATCTAG
This sequence comes from Desmognathus catahoula, assembly GCA_034783935.1. Classification (NCBI taxonomy): domain Eukaryota; kingdom Metazoa; phylum Chordata; class Amphibia; order Caudata; family Plethodontidae; genus Desmognathus; species Desmognathus catahoula. The sequence goes on from JAVHNH010000159.1 coordinate 5,014, forward strand.
TAGAGCAAACAGTGGTTAAAAAATAACGGACCCACAAACCCTAAAAAGGGTTGTGCTACTAATCCTTAAACCAAACAGGGGGTCGGTCTAGCTATTGACATAAGACGCTAGGTAAGTCAGTCACAACAACAATTTCTTATATCAAAAAAAGCGCCTTGTAAACATCATGGCGATATGAAGCATAAATTACTTTTATTTATCTCGTAAGACATGGACACCTTAAATGGTGTAAAGCTATTACAAACAGATTATAAAAAGGGGAACCAAAGAGACAAGGACAGACACAGCTGCCTTGTTCTTGTAGATTGGATACTTTATATGTGGTGCGTACGCTTTGAGCGATAGCAGGCAGTAAAAGGGATTAATGCTACGATGAGACCTGTCCTCGACTTCTCACATTCCGAGACAGAATTAGTCAGTGTCTAGGAATGGTGGAAGACTTACAGTACTTCCTACCAGGTACAGTCTCCAATCGTACAATAAAACAGCTCATAGGAGCTCTTGTCAACAATTGTTTCGGCCATTGAAAGTAGATTAGGCCTTCGTCAGGACAGAAATTTATCAAAATTCAGCAGTATTAAATACAAAAGTGAAACAAAACAACATCCACATGTATAAATTTTAAAATCAATGCTGCAAAGAAGCATTGTTACAACAGGTACGAGACAACATCAAAGACAGAAAAAAAGAAAAGTGAAAGCTCAAGTTAGATATTGGTCCTAATAATGTGAAAATTGACATCATGATCTGCTAAATATAAGGAATAGAGAAGGAGGATGGAACACCCTTCGCAGTGTGTAACTTAAAATCCACAAGCTAAACAACGACCATACCAATTGCGCATGTGTGTGCTACATCACCAGTAAACCAAGTTATTACGTGGTTAAGGTCAATTACGGTCGCCTGCACCAACACTGTTTACTTGAAAAAAGAAGGGAAGGGGGCGAGACTAATAAGTGCTCAATGTGACGACATAGTACATGTAGCTACAGTCGAAACACATATGTTCATAACGGACATGCATACAGAAAAAAACACGCCCGAAAATGGACCCCAGAATAGCAGCTACCCGGAGAGCAGTGACAAGAAATCAATCATGCAAAGCAAAAACGAAGAGAGGTAAAAAGTACCTGAGTCGTATTGTGAGCATCAGCGTGAATGAACTCGCGGTCTGGGCAATGGCCTAGTTATTTAAATGGACAGACAAAATCAACACTAAACATCCAATGGCACGCTGAATGCAATGCAAATAAAAGGTACTCAACAAGGGCAGCTAAAGAGTAACAAGCGTCACGTACCTCAAAACGTCGGGGGGTCAGCGCGTAGCTTGAGACAGGAGTGACCCGGATGAAGGGTCAATGAGCTTGAAAACAGCATAACTCAAATGGCTGCGTCTGCGTGAATAAAAAATTGGACGCCACAACGTATCAACCCAGAGCACCGTACGTAGAGGTACAAAGTCAGGCCGTATAGCCTGCATAGCATGACGGGCAAACATAAATAACTGACCCGACGAAGTTGGACTTACCCAATTAATGGATAGAGGCAGCGTGTAAGCGGCAGCTTTCAAAAACGCCGCGCCTAATGCTGTATATGTGCTATCGTAATTTGAGTGGAAGGCGGGTCAACGTGCAGTCCAAACAAGCAGCGTGAGCGCAATCTACAATAGCGTGCAAATGAGAGTAAAACGACGACGCCATATTGGAAGGGTAAAGGATTAATGACAGTAACACTTTTGCTAAAGGAATAGTGTGAAAATTGAAATGCACTATCCCATTAGGATCACGCAACTCAATCACGGGTCAACGAGCGATTAACGTTACATTTAAACATATGCAGCACGTCGTTGTATATATGCAAACCCAAAATTAAATTATAATACAAATGCCGATGGAAAAAATGCATAATGCAGATGCAGTCAAATTCAATGAGCAGTAAGGTATAGCAAGTCTAAAAACTGCTAATAAGACTTACAATACCACTCATAGTTAGTGTTGTTAAAGTATAAGGCCGGACCAAAAAAGGATACACGAACAAGATCGTGCGGGTTGTGTTGATGTAGGCAAACACGCATGCGCAATGGTCAACGGACACAGAGATGTTTACAAATCGCCGGATTACGAAAGACACATTTAATTTGAATACAAGGTTTCAAAAAAGCGGAATAAACGAAAAGAGGGGATAACCTAATCGTTGCAGATGTCAAAATGAATATAACATGGTGTGCTTCAAAGTACGCATAAAAACAATATAAGTCCACATTTATTTGAAATGAACAGCAATAAACCTCATATCAATTAATCGATCTGGCATCACGTGCCAAGGCTTTCCACTCTATATTTTCGTTTAAACCATGATGCACAGTGTCCAATGTGAAGATCCACCATTGTTCTCTCCTTCTCAGCTTCATTTCCAAGTTGCCCCGTCTTTTGCCGAGCTGTATTTTCTCTATTACGAACCATTTAAGATCCAATTCTGAATGGTGGGCTGTAACAAAATGGTCAACCAATGGTGCATTAGCGGTGTTACATCGAATGCAAGATTTGTGTTTACTAATCCTGATTCTGATCTCTTGAGTGGTTTTCCCGATATAGAGCAAATCACAGGGACATTGGACAGCGTAAATAACATTATTGCTTCTACAGTTGGTATGGGTCTCTAATGTCCAGGTGCGCTGACCATAACAGAATTGATCCAGCTCAACAGTCTGTTCACACGCCACACAGTCACCACATTTATGATGGCCCTTAATCGTAGGTAGAGTAAGCAAGGTTTCCAAAGAATTGGGTCGAGTTGTTTGGGGAGGATCGCGGTAAGAGTAAGTCAAAATATCGCGTAGGTTTTTTTGTCTTTTATAGGCGAACAATGGCTGGGGCAAAGCATTGTCGGATGTATTTAAAACACGCCAGTTTTTAAGAATGCTTTGGCGAAGCCAATTGCTCATTGTGTCGTATGTAGTGACACAAACAATACGGTCATTTTGGGTTTTATGATTCGGATATTCACCAGACAAAAGCCATTCTCTATGATTAAACCTTGCCCTTTTCTTTGCTCGACGTATTAAATGGCTAGGGTAACCTCTGGCTTTAAGTTTATTACTTAAAGTTTCAGCATGAATATCAAAGTCTGTCAGGGTGCTGCAATTCCTGCGTAGGCGAATAAATTGACCAAATGGAAGATTTTGTGTGACATGTGTGGGGTGAAAGCTGTTGAACTGGAGCAAGGTGTTTCTGTCTGTTGGTTTTCTAAATAAATCGAGAATAATGTGTTCACCATCATGTTTGATTAAGAGATCAAGGAAAGCCAATTCATGATTGCTATGATGTTCCGTAAAACACAAATTCAAATCACATGAGTTAAGCCACAACAAAAAATCAGATAGATCAACCTCGGTGCCATGCCAGATAAAAAATATGTCGTCAATATAACGAGCCCATTTTTTAATATGAGTGCCAAAAGGGTTCTGATGTGAGAGCACATATAGTTCTTCAAAATTGGCTACATATAAATTAGCCACACTTGGTGCAAATGTAGCACCCATCGCAACTCCCTTGCGTTGGAGAAAAAAGTCTTTTTTAAAAAGAAAATAATTTCTACTTAGTGCAAGTTGGGCACACTCAAGGATGAAAGCTGTAGGGCACTGAAAAGGACGGATCCTGAGGTTGAGCACATGTTCTAATACCACAAGGGCTCCTTCCTGTGGGATGTTAGTATATAGTGCTTCTATGTCGAGTGTGACTAACAGCTCTTCGGCTGGATTGAAATCAAAGCCTTCAATTTTGTTGATCATATCGGTAGTATCTTTGACATAGGATGACATCTCTTGAACAAATGGTCTAAGGTATATATCTACAAATTTGGACAAGGGTTCGAGGACAGAGGCGATCCCCGAAATGATGGGTCTACCAGGAGGTGATAACGGGTTTTTATGGATTTTAGGTAGAACGTATATGCATGGGATTCTAGGAGTCTCATTAATAAGAAATTTAGATTCGGCAATACTGATCCAATCTTCTTCAAGGGCAAATTTTACCAGTGATTTAATTTCTGACATTAATTCAAAAGTTGGATCATGATTTAATGGAAGATAATGTTCAATATTGCCAAGTTGTTTAGCGATCTCTGCTTCATATAACTCGGTGTCCCATACTACTATACCCCCACCCTTGTCAGCACTTTTAATCGTAATATTGGTGTCAGATTTTAACGATTGAAGTGCAGCGTATTGTTCTTTAGAGAGATTAAAGGTCTTTCTCCTTTGTCTGTGTTCCATATTTTCTAGATCAAACAAAACCAACTGTTCAAAGGCTAGCACCTCAGGGCCAATTTGAAGATTAGAAGGGGTAAAATCAGAGGGTGGATGTAACCCTGTTTCATTGTAAAGCGGCGTATGTGTTTGGCCATCAAAGAATTTTTTCAGCCTAATAGATCGAAAAAAATTAGTGAGCTCAATGCGGGTCTGGAATTTATCATGCCCTTGAATGGGCACAAAGGACAGGCCAAGACTCAAAAGCTCCAACTCATGGATAGTCAGAATATGTTGAGAAAGGTTGAAAATAGGGATTTCCACATTGGTGGATTCATTGGTCAAACGTGTATGTCCGGACATATTGATCGAAGCTGATGTGTCATGAGTAATATTCAATGTGTTCAGTTGTTCTTCGACCTGGTCTGCATGTTGTGGTATTGGAACGGTTGGCCTTGATGGCCTCTGCCCCGTGAATTGCCTCGTCCGAAAAAAGGACGTTTCTGTTGGGGGTTTTGAGACTCATCCTCAGACCCACTGTCATTAGAGGTTCCACTAAAAGTAACCTTACGTCTGTTGTTCTGTCGTTTGCGTTTATTGTTAAACGAATTCTTAGGTGTAGAATGATTAGATTGTAAGGAGGAATTATTTCTTGATTGATTTGGCTGATAAAAGCCGTCCTTTAAATAAGGATAGGTTTTTTCAGTAGAAAAATTCTTTAAGTCTTTCTTAAGTTTATCTACCTTTTGTGCTAATAAATCGGCCTTAAAATCAGAAATACATTTCTCCAAGTCATCCAATTTTTTCTTGGCATCATTAATGGCGGTGTTATTAATGATTTTATCCGTTTCTTCAAGGATGGTAGCTTCCTCCTGTGACAGTAGCTCTAATGCGGTCTCAATGGTCAGAGCCATCCAGTCGCTAGAACATTTATTAGCGATGTGGCTCCAATTGGTGAGATAAGGTTTGTA
>JAVHNH010000160.1:0-10223 GCA_034783935.1 Desmognathus catahoula
CGTAATCTGTTGGTAAAACCGTCGGTAGCCCCGTACCGACGGTTTTACTAAAAAGTGAGGAACTCGTAATCAGGGCCTAGGACTCCTCCCAGATAGCCAGTACAGGAAGTTGGGAAAGGCCAGTCCACAGACATGGGAAAGCCTGTCTGTGCTTCCCAACTTCCGGTTTGTTCCCTGTCAAGTTCAAGTGCAAGCCCTATTAGACTATTCACCCTTCCTGACTATTGTGCTTCTGTATGAAGCTTATTTTACTCTAGTTCCTAGGGTTACTTCGAGATCTGACTGACAATTGCCTTCTCAACGCCTATGCCTTTTCCTCTAGTACATTTTATGTGTTAAATGACTCATTTCCAAATAACACACCTTTTTCTTTTTATTAATTATCTTTCTCTTTATTATTTATTTTAATAGATAAATCATTTCAATACTGACACTTTATTCCATCTAAATAACATTAAATTTCAGCTCTCCACTAGTACAAGATAGTGTGTCACCTATTAATCATTTGAATGAATAAATCGTTTTATTGCAAGGACATTTTATCCTGTCCAAATAACATAAAATTTCAATTCCATTAATATGCAAAATAATATGTCAACAACGCAGTCACCTAATCATTAAACTTTCACAGGAGTGTGCATCCCTCATTCGTTTAATAAGTGAATCATTTTAACTGAAAGGTACATTTTATATCAAATCCTTCTGTATTGGATAGTTCAGCTCACATAGAATTACATGCTCATGTGATTTACATCCCCCGGTAACTAAAAAACAAACTTTCCTAGTATTACATATCAACATAACATGGAACTGTACTTTTTAGATTAGAAAATAAAATGTTCTTATTTATTCCTAACGTTTCCATTGAATGGTGTGTACTCATGTACTGGGCCGCTAAACAATGGTTGAGATCTGCTGAACTCAAATAAGTTTAACAGATTCCAAAATGTATCCACTTATTTGCATAGTGCTTCTACAATATTCCAAAATATAACCATTGATCAAAGTACGCATACATTAATACCCTTGAGGGTTTCAAAAGAAAACATTTATGCTGTTGCCTTTAAATGATGCTCCTAGAACCTTGATTACAAATATTAAATAAAAGTGATTCACAATTCACATTCGTCTCCATACATTTCTTTTACATTTTAATCTGTTCCTCAATGGTGTTTCTATTTTTGTTAGCCTCCCTGAATCCCAATCATTCTAAAATAAACATAGATCCTGCTGAAACCGTGTCATACAGTTAAATTTAACCAAAAACCCTTCATTCCAATCTTATAATACAATCACATAGAACCAATGGACATTATTTCACTTTTCATTCAAGGAATCTGAAAAGCTCCTTTTTTACTGCATGGAACTTCCAGAATATTTAAACTATTATGTCAAAACGACGCTTCTACTAATACATTAATTAACCATTACTACTCCTAATTGTGTTATCCCTGCATGATGCATCTAATATGTGTCCTAACTTCTCCACCTTGTGATTTTAGAAAAATACAAAAATACCAATCATCAAAGATATCACCCTCCTTTTTAAGGATCTTGTGCCTTCTACCAATTACTTTTCTACCACATGAGTTTCTATTTTATTCTGCAGCTTCTGGGCATTATTTTTAAAAATCACTTTTCCCCATTAGGTGGGCTCCTGATTTTTAAGTGGGCTCCTGCTTTTAAGGATCACTCTTTTTCCATTCAAGTGTTCTTAATTTTAAAGATCACTCTTTCTCCATTCAAGTGATGCTCCTAATTATATCTATTACTTTCTTAATTCCAAGTCATTACAAAACACGATTCCCTCAAGTATTAGTCAATTAACACTCCCAAGTTCATAAGAATTCTCCCATATTTATCAATCAGTGAAGCGGGCTGAATGGCGCCTTTCAGCAAAAACCAACAGGGTTACATTTCACTGTGGGACAATACAGGATACCCTCATATATTCTCCAGACATATCAATTTAAACCCAATTAAAGGCAGGCAATTTGTGTCTTGTAATGATAATTAGTTTCCTTATTCTCACATCCCATAATCTCACCTGAATCAAGATGTGATTCCTAGTCCAGACGACATCTCATCTGCAGCCTTTCGCGGTGCGCTCGGACTTCGTATGAAGGGCAGGGTCTTGAATGTGCAGGGGGACCCCTCCTCCTTGCGGTCTCCGCGTCGCCGTAGGAATTCGCCTCGTTTAGCAGCTAATGGGCATTAGGCCAGTAAACTTATCTTATCTTGCTTAATTTAGACGCATGGACCCGTTACTGTGTCTTAATATCGCGCTCAGCGGTCTAATGGATATTTCTTCATGCGTCAACTTCGCTGATTAGAGACCCACTACCAGTTCGCCACAGCTCCCGTTCATTAATGAGTGACAGGTGTGCAGCCCCTGGATCGCGTGATAGACGTCTGAAGTGCTCCGCTGTTGATTGCTTGTCGGGGAAAGTAATGTCTTCTGTCACGGTTCTGGCTCTAGCTTAAATAGGTTAGCATTAATCACGTGGGTGATCTACTGGAACGCCTCTGTGACGCCCCTGTGAACGCCCCTTCTCCAGTACTGCAAATTTTTACTTGTAAAATTAAATTGCTCATATCTTGGTCATATTTCGAGATACCAAGCTCATCTTTGCGGCGTTATGCTAGTTACACTGCCCTGTTTGTGTACAAATGTCTCTGGCTCTCCAGAAGTGTACGGTTCGGGAGATATTGAAAAACACATTTACCTCAGTTTCTAAACACCCCAGGACCCTCAAAAGATGTCTCTTCTCTTCCCTGTGACGGGTCCTATGGTTATTCCTAGCTGGGAATTGTCTCAGCCAAAATTCTTCATCATTATGATAAGAATAGTTTTTCTATCCATCCCATAATACTCTTTCAACCCAATTTTATGATAGATAGGTTCATAAGGATGTCTCCTAACATCTTTCATTACTTTGATTCCAGTCAGTATCATCATCTGGCTGTGAGAGTATTTTGTGAATTATAGGCTCATCTTTCACCCAAATTACCTCTGCCTCGCTAGGCCAATTCCATATTGCCTTTTCTACAACCTTGGGGGGTTTCAACTTCCCATCTAATATAGTTTTGGAGTTATCAACAAAATCATTTCTTTATGTATATTTAACATGAGGCTCATGTGTCCTCTTTCTGTCCTTGGTCAGCAGTGCCGCGCGTGCGCGGACACCGCCCCTATCCGGATTTTACTGGCATCAGCGCGGGCTTCGGTCTGCATAATTAATTGTGCAGCCAGGCTCGTCGGCTGACTGCCGCAGGCCCGTCCTGCACCGTGTTTCGGGTGATCTTTCCATGTATTTTTAGCAGGCACCTGCCTCTCACCTAGCAACCAAATGCATGAAGCCAGGCCAGCTGGTGCTTCTAAGGTTAATGAATAGCTCTTGTCTGGGCTCCTGCTGCCACACGAGTACACAGCATACCTTGGCTTTGCCATTAACTCAGATAGCTGAGCTACCAATGGTCGAGCTGCTACAGCCTGCTTTCATGTGAGCAGTGATTTTGCATCCAGCACGGAATGAAATGAACTTTTACAGCTGGAGACAATATGTATATTTTTACTGATCTATCATATCAAATTTATGTCGCTACATGTGCCTAAAAAGATTTCACTAGCCTAAGATATCAAAGTTGTGTTGCTACATATGTATAAGAAAAAATGTAAGATAAATATTACAGTAACCTCAGTGTAATTGCATCATTGTTCTGTGTCACTGTTTCTCTGCCAGTGGTGTGTTTCACTGTAGGCCTCAGAAGTCATGACATCCCGAAATTGAGGGGGGCACAGGGGAATACCCTGTGCCCCCCCCTCAGGCAGCGAGGGGGGGGGTTTGACAGAAGCACCTCGACAAGAATGTCGAGGTGCTTTTTTGTAGCGCTGCGCACACTACACCAGCACCAGCACTTCGGGGCTGATCTCCCCTATTTAGGAGGGATCCCCTAGGAGTTCCCCAAGCGCGGAGGTGGCGCTTGGGGCGGAAAGCGCCGCTAAGCACTCTCCTCCGTGGCGGCAGGGGGCTACAGCGCCCCCTGCTGGTCGGAGGAGTGAAGGGCACCATAACAAATGAACTTAACAATAAAATTGTAAATTGGATTTTCGCAGATAACTTTAAAGAGTTTTAGCGTCTTATCAATGATCTGGCATTCTCTACTTCAGCTGGTCCTCCAGATGTAACTCATTTGGGTGGTGTTACGGTGCCTTTCACACCATTCAACCGGCAGGGGGCGCTGGCCCCCTGCCGCCCAGGAGGGGGGTGCCTGAGGTTGCCTAGCACCCCAGACAACACCTCCGTGCAGGGGGGACCGGAGTCCCCCCTGAAGGAGGGAAACCAATAGGGAGGGCAACAGAAAAACGACGTTTAGATTTGGGTAAAGCTGCGCTTTAGCGCCACCACCGCACATTTAAAAGACAAGCGGCGCTTTTTACATAAAAGCGCCGTCGCTGTTTTTGAAGTGCCGCCGCCACACGTGAGGTGCTGTGGCAGCGCTTTTAAAGCGCTTCCATGCGCTACACACTCTTAATTCTATGTTTTGAGTGCTCTACAGCTCTAAACTTACTTTTGGGCTGTTGGGTGCTGTTTGGTGTCTGAGGGGAGGTTACAGAGCTCCTGGAACCTCCCCCTTAAATTCCCCGCCAAACAGGAAGTTGGGACAGCCCAGGCATGGCTTCCATGCCTGGGGATTGGTCTGTTCCCAACTTCCTGGTTTTGGGCCAAATGGGAGGAGTGTTCAGACGCTGACCTGGTTCAAGATTGGTTCCTTTATAGGGGAACCAATCAGCCAGGCAGCTCTAGGACTCCTCCGATAAAGGAACCAATCTGGAACCAGGTCAGAGTCTGAACACTCTGCTCCATAGTGTGTTCTGCTTGGCGCTGGAGGTAACCCCTCCTGCTGTCTGACCCTGAAGAGGCAAAGCTCTGCCGTGCTTTTGCCTCACCTTGGGAAGTGCATGCCTGCACTACCCTTCTGTTTGTTTAGTGTTTGTATTGTGTTGTGTTCCTGTTCTCCCCCTTAGGGGAGAGTTGTAGACAGCAGTCCTAGGTTCAACGCAAGGCTCCTCGAAGAGATAGGTAAGTGGGGAGCTGGTTCTCATTACGGGGGTTCTGTTCTGGGTTAGAGGGGAGGAGACTCTTAAAGGGGTACTAACCCTTTTTTCCCTTTTGTCTCCTTCTCTCCAGCAAACCCATCGCTATCCCCCAGAGGGGTCCCACTGCTGCTACCGGGCTTTGGGTCACCCCCTCTTGTGTTGTCTCAAGTACAGGGGGGTAACTAGACGTTGGGGAGTGGCGGAATATCGTCGCTCACACGACCAGGCCTAACAGGTGGGTTTTATTAAATGTCTATATGGTGTACTAGCGAAGGAAACCTTACTGCCCTCATCCTCAGAAATGTATATTAACTATATTGATGAATTAAGAGAGCCCAGAATTAGTGTGTCAATGAATGCTTTGAGGGTTGCTGGTTCCAAGGGCTTGCCTCCTTATTGTTTAAAATGCACTCCTTGTTTGAGGTCTTGCTTAATTACCCCAGTTTTAAAAGGGGAATAAATTTGACCCCACAAATTTCCGTTTACTCGCTATCCTTGACCCTGGAGGTAAAACCCTAGCTAGAATCCTTTTGGAGGATCTGTGAGAAAAGGAAAAAGAGTTGGGGATTTTAAGTAACACACAAGTGGGGTTCCGAGAAGGGTGCTCCACACTAGACCACTGTTTGAATTTGAACCTTTTATTAGATAAATATGTTAAATACAGGAGACAACCTATTTTTGCCTGCTTTGTTGACTTTAAGCAGGCTTTCAACGGGTCCCTCGTGACCTGTTGTGGCTCAAACTATTGAGCTTTGGATTCCCCCCTTCATTGGTGAAAATGATAGCCACTCTTTATTCAGGCACCCAGGTAAAACTGCATTGGGGTAGTTGTGGAGAACTTGCCAGACAAATCTCTTCCTCAGTCAGCCTGAAATAGGCTGTGTGTTGATGCCCTGCCTCTTCAATTTGTTTTTATCTAGCCTAGACTACAGCCTTGATTCGACTATGGGTATCTCCCCAAAAATGGGAGGTCAACACATTAATTTGATGATGTATGCAGTGTCAGTACGCACAGGATTTGACCTTACCTTCATGTAGCGGCGGGTTGGAGATTGTGGAAAACAAGGATTGTGGAAGGAATGTGGCCGATATCGGATGGCGAAAGAAATGGCAACATGAAACAAGTAGGTTTGTTTGTAAATCAATCTTTATTTGACTTTTCAGTCATAACAAGATATACAAGGAATATTACACAGAATCCCACATAACATTATACATTAAAATATACAGAAGAAAATATTGCACTCAATCCCGCAAGCCAAAATACATTAAAGTGAAAAGAAAAGTTTTAGGAAAAATTCACTTGTCGATGATGGAAGGCAGCTTTCATATAAAGATAAATTTTAACCATCGAAGGAAAACAGGTTTTAGTTAAAATGGCAATTAAATCAATTAGGTAGTTGGGATTCGACCTCCGTGGGGTTTCGGGCATGCCTGCCGTGGTCCCTCCCATTTTCCTGTGGGGGACTGGCGTGTTCGCTGTTGATGGAGTGTGTTCCATTGCAGATGGGTCTAGTGTGTTTTTCATCATTGTGTATAATTATTTTATCCCCTTTCATGCCCAGGCCATGCTCCCCAAGGATACCGAGGAATCTGGAAGTCTTTTCCTGTTTGATGCGTGTTGCTACCACGCTGTGCAAGCACCATCCCTTTGATTTTGTTGCAGTCCTCTTTTGAGGCCATAAGTGTTGGCCAATCACGGAAGCGGCAGCAGAGGAGCACTTCCTATGAAAGACTTGCGCTGTGGTTTAGACAGCATTCTGACAATCCTGTGTCCCCCAGGCTACGTCTTCGTTGTGCGAGGCTAGGGGCCTCCATCATCCAGGTAGGGCTTCCGAGATCTCTGGTTTCTGGTAGGTTGGCAAGGGGAGCATTTCCAAATTCCTAATCCCTGTCCCTTTGTTATCTGTCTCCCTCTCCAGATCCCTGTACCAGGTTCCTGTGCTGTTTTCCTTTTCTGTTGACTGAAAGCCCCGCCCAGGCCGTTTTGTAAGGGTATGGGCAAGACTCGTTCACCCTTCAGCAACAGATCCTGACATAGGTAGGAGAACTGGAGATGAAGGAGGCAGCAAGGCAGGAAGCAACAGGAAGGAAGGAAGCAAGGAAGGAAGCAAGCAAGGAAACCGCACAGCACGGCAAGGCATCAAGAATAAGAAGGGGGAAACTGGAATGGACGAAACTCCTTGCGTCGTAGCTTCGGGCAAGGAATTAGTTTAGTTTAGTTTTAGTTTTATTGATTTATAATGGTGCACACCGCCCATAGGCCTCGGCACACCTTAGACGTGTCAGCCCTAGATCCGATAATCTGATAAGGGCTGTGTCCTGAAGGAGAGGTGTGGTCAATGGCGAGGTCTGAGGGGAAACGGGCATGTTGCCATCTTGCAGCGAGTAGTCGCTCATAGGAATGTGAAGAGTCCTGCAGCCGCCATCTTGGAATGGGGAGATGCTGGTAGCAGTGCGCAGAGCCTTGTGGTTCCTGCAGCCACCATGATGAGATTGTCAAGGTTGACTTAGTCTGATGTTGTGTGACAAGTGGTTGCAAGGAAGGGAAGAGTGCCAACGGGTGCAGAAACAACAACCGAGGAGCCGGATGGCGACACCACATGTAGGGGACCGGAGCGCAGGCATGACATGCAGATGACACAGTCATCTTAGATTTGACACCCAGTGGCCTACAGGAGAAATTAATGTGTTACAAGCCTATTGTGATATTAATGAGATTAAGATAAATTTAGCTAAGACTAAAATTATCCATTTTGGAGTGTCCAAATCTAACTGTATATGGTCCATTAGAGAGGGTGGAGTGAAAATGGTTTCTTCTTATAATTACCTGGGCCTCACTTTTGCTGCAAATACTAAATGGGCCTCACAGGTTAATATGGTCATTTCCAAACATAATTTGATACGTTCAATTTTATTGATTTGTAACACGGCAGGTGGCCCAAAGGCACATGGGTGCACATCAAACAAACCTAGACAGGACAGATAAAACAGATTACAGACCTACACAAAACAAAAAGGGGCCAGTGAAAGATGGCGGTCTATGTTCACATTGTACGGGAGACTGGCTGATCTCCATGAATAACGAATGGTCCTATTTCTAGGTTTACGGTTAACTTCCCCGGCAGACTTTAAAAGGAAGATGTGGCCAGACCTCCAGCGCTTACTATCAACAAGCAGACTTTGCCTTGGTGATTCTTCGTGTTCCTGATGTTCTGAAGCTAAGTGACTTGGACCGCTTTGTGATTATTCTCTTGGTTCCCCTTTTGTACTTCTGCTGCTCGGTTGTGTATTGACCTCTGGTTCTGTGACTACCGACTTGCTTTGTTCACCCCATTTGTATTTGGCTTGGCTCGATTGTGTACCGACTTTGGCATGTGTTAAGGATTGGCTTTAATTTGCGCCCTGATGCCTGTGGGCTTTGGCGTGTTACAAGCAGGCAAATACAAATACAAATTGCTTACAGCTCCACCCGGTAGGCCAGCAAGGGGGTTCTAATTGGTAAGCATGTCCCTTGTTGCAATCATTATAGGCAATACAACCTTTTACTATTGTGCAGAGGCTAATAAGTGGTGCTTGTCTTTTATATCTTTCAGGTGCAGACTGAGCAGGTTCCACGCTGGTCCTTGTGGACCCCCTTTTTCCCCTTTCAGCTAGTTCCACTTTCTTTTGGACTCCCCGAAGGTCCAACATGATCTTATTGCTGATAAATACATGTTTGCTAAATTCTGGAAGAATGCAAACCAGACCAATGCGCCGGGAAAAATGTGGATTAAAAATTAATTCATGATTTATCAATGCTCTCAAATGTACAACAGACGTACCACTAAATCGACATTACAACATTAATGTTGGACTAAAATTCATAAACGGATTGAGGATTTGGTCTTAAAGCTCTTCAATCTCAAAAAAGTCCAGCTTTTGCTTAAATTAAGATACGTCTGCCTCGCTCTAAACTCAGTGCTGACGACCTGGGACAAACGTCCAAAATCTGAACACTGCTGCCCTCATTGTTCCAAATCGTTCTAACATTTTATACATTTTCTCTGTACTTGTACTTACTTAGCTGATCTGAGGTATAGATGGTTGCCAAATCACATCTCGAAAAATGGACTTAATCTCATTGATTTGTTACAGGAGACGGACAAGGGGCAATTTGTGAAAATTTACATCTTCTTAAAATTACGCCTTGAAAGACGCATGGTCAATGTCTAGATAGATATTTGTGGAGCTCCACATGTGCTTTTCATTGCATTTTATTTTCTATGGTGTATGATAATGTTGTTATATCTGTATTGCTGAAAAAATGCAAAAATGATTTCACCTCAACTCAAGAGCAGTTTGTTGAATGAGACGGTCTAAGCCCCGATTGAAGTGAAGGAAGAAGAGAGTGGAGTTGAAAATAAGAAGACAGTTGAAGATACACAATATAATCAAGAATTTTTGAAAGATTAAGTAAAAGAGAAATAGGACGATAATTAGAAGGTAAATTAGGATAAAGAGTTGATTTCTTAAGAAGAGGTAGAATAGTAACATGTTTGAATAGATCAGGGAAAGTAGCAGAAGAAAGAGAAAGATTAAAGAAGGTAGTAAGAACCTGAGTCGAGAGAGGTTAGACCAAAAGAATAATAGAAGAAGGAAGACAATCACAAGGGGCGGCAGAAGGATTAGCTTTAGCTAAATAGCAGAAAGAAATGTCGGAAATTGGTTCAAAAGATGGAAGACTGACATCAGGTGAGGGAGATAGGACAAGATCAGCTGAAAAATGAGAACATAATAACACATACTTAAATAATGGAAATAAGAACAAAGTCTTTCCATAGGAATAAAAAGTAAAATGGGCAAATTCAATGGTTATAGATATCTGTGTGTAACTTGCTAGTCACTGGTTCGAATACATAAAGCTGACTCAGTTTCTCATTCTTTCTGTCCCATACAATGAACAGAAAAGACCACAATAACTCTATATGCTGTTATCAATTTGCGCATAAGCAGGAGGGTGTCTGTATAAATTGTTTCTTTTATTTTGCTATTATTGTTAGGCCTGGTCGTGTGAGCGACGATATTCCACTGCTCCCCAACGTCTAGTCACCCCCCTGTACTTGAGACAACACAAGAGGGG
>JAVHNH010000162.1:0-10197 GCA_034783935.1 Desmognathus catahoula
TTTTTTCAAAGTCAGGAAAAATCGTAATTAGCTCGGTATGGAATTGATGGTATTTACCATCAATTCCATGAAATACCGACCTAATGAAATTGTAATTAGGACGGTATTTTTTTTGTGTTTAAAACCGTCGGTAAGTCACTTATCGACGGGTTTAAAGACAAAACTCCGAATCGTAATCAGGGCCTAATTTTCCGTTTTTTTTTCGTATTTTGGGCCACTTTTTACTTATATGTAGGCCAGCATTTTTTCTAGTGCCTGGCTAATTTTTTGGTCCTAGTCCAAAGCTGGTTATTGCTTGTCTGACTGTTGTCTGCACCCCTTATTGTATGGCATTATCTACTATGGCTCAGCATCCTTTCTGCTGCTACAGTAAAATGCTACCAATTTCCTGTTGGACGACTCTCTGTTGTTGCATGTGCATTTTGACCTTTCAGTTCATGCTTTTACAAGTTTCCTTTCCCCAATTAATACCAGAAATTAATTGCAGACACC
This sequence comes from Desmognathus catahoula, assembly GCA_034783935.1. NCBI lineage: Eukaryota > Metazoa > Chordata > Amphibia > Caudata > Plethodontidae > Desmognathus > Desmognathus catahoula. The sequence goes on from JAVHNH010000162.1 coordinate 493, forward strand.
CTTTCCTGTTTATGAGACATGACTTCCTTTAAATCCACACACTGCTCCAAACATAATTATATTTTCACAGCAGAGATTTGTACATTGATTAAAATATTTCCCACTTGTAAATGAGAAGTAAATCAGATATTTTTTTAGTTTAAATGAGTTGATGTTTTAGTTTTTCCACAAAAGATAACACAAAAAGTAAGAGTGTTTAATTTTACATAAAGTTGCAAGACATCTATTTCTGTATGATTGAATAATTATAATTTTGCACAATGTGTATTTATAGTGTTAAAAGTATTTATTTAGATACATCAGGTGCACCAAATGTATGCACTAAATAAAAACATGATAATTAATGTGTTTATTCATTCTTTCATTCATTCGGTTTCAAGAACAATTATGTAAACATGATAGTATATATTTTCTGAAGACCAACATAGTGTGCGTCTAATGTGGGCGGTATTGTTTACATTGTAAACAATCTCTAACCAGTAGCTCGTGAGCTACTGGTAGCTCTTCTTACGCCCAAAAGTAGCTCTCCTGCACCCCTCAGGCAACATTTGGGAGCAGGATGGAACTCCATAGGCAACTTCTCACATCATTTCCCTCATTGTATTTATACTTCTGTACTTCAACTTTAATAGCTGTTAATATTTAAAAACATTAACAGGTTTTCCAAAAATGCTGTGTTAAATATAAGCAATAAAACTTGCACAACTGCATTTTTTTTCTAGGTTTGGTAGCTCGCGACCATTTTTTGGTGAAAATTGGTGGCTCTCGCTGAACTTTAGGGCTAAGTTTACATAGACAGAATATATGGTTACAGAAAAGAGGCACTGGTGAAGTTGGAACAATTAAGTGTGAAGAGGAAAACCATTATTTAAAATGTTAAACTTTGCCCAAGTAATAATAATAATAATAATAATAATAATAATAATAATAATAATAATAATAATAATAATAATAATAATAATAATAACTTATTTCTTGTATAGCGCTACACACCCATAGGTCTCAGAGCACTGATAGCAGATGACATTATTACCCCACAGCGTGGTACTCAGTAAAGCCGTAATTGTTTTATTTAAGATTGCTAAATGCCCCTCTAGTACTGTAACATGTACATTTGATTTTTATGCTATCAGATTCAATAAGAACCAATCAGGGTGTGACCTTTGAAAATGTTCGGGCTTCCAAGATTTGGAAATTGTGCTATATGAACTTGACAGGAATTATGGTTAAGTTAATGCAAATAAGGCCGCAAACATTTTTATTGATTTTTACAAGCTTGTTTGTAACTATTTTAATGATGTTTTCATTTTATTATTATCTGTATACTTCATGAAATGAAAAATTTCCGAAATAAAGTTTTTTGTGTAAAGCGATGTGTGAGTCCAATTATTCTGTAGGGGAAGAAAGGACGAGAGCAAAAAAAATTCACTAATCTTCTCTTTTGTTAGAATTATGATTGAAGTCCAGTACCTTAACTTAGAGATAATGTTATGGCATAAGGGCCCAGTGGTAGGGTGTATTCCTATACCAGTGAGCTAGAGGAGGCTATCCTAGCATGGTAGCCCACCTGAAGGTAGATACATTTGTAACCATCCTCATTAATTTCAGATCCTGGACAAGACGCAACATTTTTTCCATCTTCAGGCCCTCCTTGACATATAACTCCATACATCAGGCAGGGCCATTCTCCTGTAACATGGATGGGCCCCCTGGTTACTAACACTATTAGCAACTTCTTTATTTTTGGCTTAAAAAGCAATATTCTATAGTCACTCTGCACCCTGCCTCAGAAAAAACTAACAGCTACTTGGAATTGATTTTCAAATTAGAATTTCATGCTGACGTAGTCATAGCTCATGACAAAAAAGAATCATTTAAAGGAGAGCGCTGCTTCCGGAGCTCTCCTTAGCACTTTCTCCACCCCTCTGACCACTCCTAACCCCAAAAACGTACCTCAAGGCATCCCCCCACCAGGGCAGCAGCAGTCACCAAAATCTGTGCATCTGCCGCTCGACTAGGGCACCATCTTGAAAATGCTTCAATGGAGCGTGCAAGATGGTCCCAGGTCGATTAATTCTGGGACAGCTTGCAACAATTGTTGCAAGCCTTAAGAGGATGATAAACCCTGGTCTGTCGGAGGTCAGGGGAGGCGAGGGTGCATGCTAAGGAGAGCTCTGTAAAACAGAGCTCTCTTTTAAAGGTTTGAATTGCAAAGTGGGCACATTTTCAAGGAGCTATTCAGAATATGTCAGGAATGGATGAAAACTAAACAGTGTGATTTAAAATTTCACTTTTCAACATCTAATTTTAAAAAATTATTAATAATAATAATAATAATAATAATAATAATAATAATAATAATAATAATAATAATAATAATAATAATAATAATAATATATCTATGTGATATGGCTTTTATAAAAATAATCTGAACTATTTACCTTCTACAATGTGCTTCCAATCTGCAGCAGAGATTTGGGGACTGTGCTGTTAAAATGATAGCAGTCCACAGGAATATTGAGTATCAGATCTCCTTTCTATCTAAAAGATAAAGGGACTGAGGTACTGACATAGACAGCCTGCATGACATAGTAGTTATCTAATGCTTGCTTTATAAGAGTTCAATGGGCAGGGGAGAGAAACTGTTGGCGAGCTAAGTGTGAGGACAGATCTGTGAGCAGGATTACAGCGCAAGGGCTGGCAGTTAGTCACTCATCAAACATCGAATTCAAAGCTTCAGCTACTGATAAAGTAATTGAGCTGCCGGATTGTGTGAGGGGGAGGAGGGCATGGGAGAATCCAGTTTTTAGTGGTTTATTTATTACAGCACTCAGGGGCTTGCAGTGTCAGTTGATGTGGTGGTTGAATGTTAGGAACAAAATCTGTATCATGAGATATGGACTTCATTCCAAGCATTATAATTGGATGAAACTGCAGGCCTAACGCTAACACTTTACTAATTAAGTGTTAGTGACTGGTCCATATCTTGAGTCAATTTACAGTATGTCTCACGCCACACGCGAGGGCCATAAGTTGGAAAGGGCCATTCGCTTGTGATAAATATCAGCACCCAGGTCACTAACTCACCCTCATAATGTTCAATTGCTAGGGTAAGAGTCCATATCATGAGAGATGGGCTCGAATATTAGCGTTCAGATTGGATGAGTCCCAGTCTATAACACTTGAAAGCTGTTCATACTTCTTAGAACCTAGGCTGCCTTAAATCTCTGTAATGTTATACAAAGGATATACCTGTGGTCACTGAAATCTGAAACGCATACTTTGATTGTTACTTCCAATAATTATGATTCTAAGAAAACATGGAATAGGATGGCTATTTGTTATGTATAAAGGAGGCAGAAACTGAGAGATAATGCAAGATTTATTAGAGAACCAGCTCCACAGCAGGGATCTCTCAGCTGACAAATGAAGCATATGACATCAGTCAAAAATTGTGGATATTGTTTTAGAACAAGGATACCCAGCTTAAATGGACAGAGGTGAGGTTACAACAGTATTAAGTTATTATTGAAAGGTCAGAGGTTGCGAATCAACATAACCGGGACCCTCCATTGCACCATGTTTTCCTTTCTGCAACTAAAGTACCTATGTTTGTCTACACGTTAGCACAGCTCTTTGGCTAACGTGTAAGGCAGAGGCCAGATTGACGTAGAACTTTTGGCATTCAACTGCTGCTGGGCCTGTTTATGAAGCTATATGTTTTACATACAATACAGGACACATTCAACCTGCATCCAGCAGCGGACGTCATTTCTCTTGGGGATAACTTCAGCCTTTAATTGCGTTAGACCTAGGAGCTAAGAACACAGTTAGGCACCAAGTGAGTAGCTAGCTCCGCTCATTCCTTAGATAACTCCTAAAATTAGGCCAGAAGAGGCACCTAAATGATTGAAATTTTACACATTTTTAGCCAGTATGTTTGCTGTGCTGGCTTTTCATAATATCTTTCCTGACTGCACTTTCTTTGTTTACGGAAAATATATAGCTAATGGCAGTATGTAACTAAGGTCACTCGAGGTTAGATGCGAGTGTTCCGTTGCTAAGGCACTAAAGTGGATACCAGGCGAGGAAGTTGTTTTAGGTTATGTACGTTCACTTCACTGAGCATGTTCATGAAATGTAATCATGATTTTTAGTTTTCTGCCTTTTGACATCATGAACTGACGTCAAAAAGCACAAAACTAAGTACTCAGAAAAAGGGATTTTTTAATGCAGTCAAAGCTGCAAAAAAAAGTACCTTCCCTCCGGCTTGCAGGCAGAAGGATACATTAAGTTATTGGTATCCCTCTTCCCATCTGCCAGCCTGAACTTTGTTTCTTTTTGCAGCTCCTGCCAATCTTCAAGACAGCGGCCCTCATGTAACTGGAATAACTTAACTCGGACCCTCTCATTGCATCATGTTTTCTTTATTTTTTATGCCTGTACATAGTTTATGTTTTTCAGAAATTTGAATATACAGTAAGGTGCTGCACGTTAGGGAGGGTCTGAGTTAAGATTTTCTGATTAGCCTGGCATTGGAATTTCATTGGTGTTGCTGGGTTATGCCTACACAACCTAACTGTGCCTTTAACGGGTGTCTTTTTACTGAATTGCATGTATTTTGTACTATAGTAGGTGTATATATTTAATAAAGTTGTACATTTAAGAACGTGGCATGCTACAACAAGGGACTCCATCCGTTATTTAGAACAATGTATTTGTTATGTATAAAGGAGGTAGTAACTGAGAGATAAACCAAGGTTGATTAGAGCACCAGCTCCACAGCTGGGAACTCTCAACTGACACATCAAAAAGCATATGACATCAGTCAAGACCTATGAACATAGTTCTAGAAGAGGGATAAACAGCTTAATTTTATTTATTTATTTATTTATGTATGCGATTTGTATAGCGCCCGATCCCTGAGGCGTCTGGGCGCTGATGGCTTAGGTTACAGACAGAGGAAACGAAGTGACAATAAAGAAGGATACGTACAGAGGAGACAATGGCAAAGAGGGACAGCGACAGACGTCGACAATGAGTACCAGTCCGAGGAGTGCGGTCGAGGCCGCTGGGAGTCTGTTATTGAAAGAGGTGGGTCTTGAGCAGTCTTCTGAAGTGCCAGTAGGATGGTTCGCTTCTCAGGTGAGTGGGGAGGGCGTTCCAGAGTGTGGGGGCGATGACGTTGAAGGACGCCCCACCGGCTTTCTTGGAGCGGAACCTGGGTATGGCCAGGAGGTTGGCTTCGGAGCAGCGTAGGGTTCTGGGATAGGTTCTGCGATGGACGGTCGGGGTGAGGTAGGCGGGGGCCGAGCCTGAGAGGCAGCGGTGGGTTAGGGACAGAGTCTTGAAGATGATTCTGGAGTGCACTGGGAGCCAGTGAAGACTTTGTCGGGCTGCTGACACATGGTCTCGTCTTCCAAGGTTTTTGACGACTCTGACGGCGTTATTCTGCAGGACTTGGAGTCTGTTGATGTTTTTCTGTGAGGTGCCCGCCAGAAGGACGTTGCAGTAATCGATTTTTGCCCCAATGACAGCTCTGGCGATCGTGGCACAGTTGTCTTCGGATAGGAACTGTTTGGCCTGGTTGAGGAGCTTGAGATGGTAGGAGGAGGAAGAGATGATTGCGTTAACTTGTTTGGTCATGGTAAGGTTGGCGTCGAGGTACACCCCTAGGGTTTTTACTGCTTTGGAGACCGGAATGGAGTTGCCGGCTATGGTGAAGGCAGAGAAGTTTGGGTGTAGTCTCTTGAGTTTGGATGGAGGGCCTACAATGAGGAGCTCCGTTTTGTCGTCGTTGAGGCATAGGTGGTGTTCAGCCATCCAGGCCTGAACGACGTCGTAGATCTTGTTGAGAGTGGTGGTGTCTTCTGTGTGGAGGCCTGTGATGGGGACGAGTATTTGTGTGTCGTCGGCGAAGTTAGTGTAGGTGACCCCTAAGGCGTCAAGCGTGTCGAAGAGTGGTTTGGTGTAGATGTTGTAAAGCGTGGGGGACACGCAGGAGCCTTGAGGGACACCACAGGTTACTGGGGATGTTGGCGCAGCGCAGTGACCTGAGTGAACTCTGGAGGTTCTGTCGGAGAGGAAGGAGGCGATCCAGGCAGTTGCTTCCTGTGAGAAGTTGGCTGTGCTAGTGAGGTGCTGGCAGAGTGTGAGGTGGTTGACTAGGTCAAAGGCGGCCGAGAGATCTAAGAGGAGGAGGGCTGCTAGGCTACCCTTGTCACGGATGTGGTCGAGTTGGATCTTGAGATCCAGCAGCGCCGTCTCCGTGCCATGCCCTGGCCGAAATCCGGACTGTCTGACGCCCAAGAGGTGGTTTTGCTCGAGGTGTTCGCGGATCTGCAGGTAGGCGGCCCTGTCTAGGATTTTTAGTAAGAAGGGGACTGTGGTGATGGGTCTGTAGTTGGTGGGTGTGTTGGGGTCGAGTGTGGGTTTTTTTAAGAGGGGGGTTATCCAGGCCTCTTTGATAGAGGCCGGGACGGTAGCCGAGGCAAATGAGGCGTTGATGAAGCGCGTTATGATTGGCAAGAGTGAGTTTGCGCAGTCCTTGATGATGTGAGCTGGGCAGATGTCGCCCTTGCAGGAGGAGGGTTTGAGGCCTTTGATGATGTTGAGGACCTCGGGCTCGGAGAGTGGCCGGAAGCTGAAAGGAGTGGAGGGGGGTGGGAGGGAGCTGGGGGGCGTGCTTGGCTTGGGTGGCGTTTCGCTTGCTGCGGATTTTGTTGTGAAGGAGGGCGGTCTTGTTGTTGAGGGCGTTTTGGATGCTAGTACACCAGTCATTGTTTTTTTGGGTGGTGTCGTCGATAGGGGAGATAGGGGTCTCAAGTTCCCTGAGGATCCTGAAGATCTCTTTGGTGTCGTTGGAGGCGTTGGCGATGCGTGAGTTAAGAGAGGATGACTTGGCGATTATGACTGCTGCTTTGTATGTTTTGGTGGCCGAGGTATAGGCATCTTTGTTGGCTGGGGATTGGTTTTTTTGCCAAGCGGCTTCTGTGCTGCGTTTTTTAGCGAGGAGGTCGTGGAGTTCAGGCGTGTACCATGGTTTAGATTTTTTGTGCGGTCTTGGGGTTATCAGCTTGAGCGGGGCTACTGTGTCTACAGCATGAGATAGTGAGTCATGGTAGAGGTTGGCGATGTCATCGGGGGTCTCGAGGGCGGTGACCTTCTCGCAGGCAGGTGCAAGGAGGGGTGCGAGGTGAGGTGCAGTGAGTTTCTTCTTATTTCTGCACCAGGAGGGGACAGGGGGTGGGGGGGTGGGCTTGGTGGTGGGTGGGACGTGCATGGTGAAGAGTATGGTAGTGTGGTCTGACCATGGGCAAGGCGTGGGGTCCGCAGAGATGTTGGTATTGAGGGTAGCTATCCAGTCGAGGGTGCGGCCGTGCTTGTGGGTAGGGGTGGTGATCTGGTGAGTGAAGCCGAGGTTGGAGAGGGCAGCTGCCAGGGATGTGGCGGCTGGGTCGGATGGGTCGTTGAGGCCTAGGTTGATGTCGCCCAAGATGATGTAGCGAGACAAGGGTTTAAGAGTGGGGGCAACTAGCTGGATGAGGTTGTCCTCAAAGCTGGAGTTATCATTGGGAGGGCGGTAGATGAGGAGGAGAGTGATGGTGGTGCAGGGGTCGAGCTCGAGTTTGGCGCTTATGGTTTCGCAGTTGGGGAGGTGGGCTGAGTCGACTGCGCGGAGTGCGAGGGTCGATCTGTGGATGAGGGCGACGCCACCGCCGCGGCCGTAGGGTCTGTCTTCCCTCAGTATGCTGTAGTCTGGGGGTATGGCGAGTGTGAGTGAGGGGCCGGCTGCGGGGTGAAGCCAGGTCTCGGTGACTGCTAGGACATCAAGATTGCGTGCCACAATGAGGTCGTGGATCTCTGTGGCATGTGCAGGGAGGGACCAGGTGTTGAGAAGGGCGCAGTTAAGTGGTGCTGGGGGTTGTTTCTGAGGTGCGGGTTAAAGACCCAGAGGCAGGTTACAACACAAGCCATTCACAAGGGAAAGCTTTATGTTCTCCTTTAAGTCCCTGTTCAGCATCTCCACCATTCTATTACTTTTCAGACTGTAATTGAACGTTCTTATATGCACAATTCCCCAACTCCTTAAGCATAACAACCTCTTGCCCAACACGAACTGTACCCCATTGTTCGTGACAAGCTCTTTTGAGTCACCTTCCCTTTTCATTACTTCGGATAAAAAAATCAATAAAAGTACTAGTGGTTAACAAACGTTACCTCATAACACTTTGTGAAGTAATCCACTAACACCAAACCATATCTTGATTGCACAGGTAAACCTGGAACAGGGCCTATCATATCCATGGCCAATTTCAACCAAGCATTCATTTAATTTTTATGGGGACCAATAGTCCTTTGGTTGACTGTAAATTTTTATCGCTATTGGAACATGTCACACAGTTTTTAACATGCTCTTCCAGCTCCACATCCATATGTGGCGACCAGAATAGGCTTCAGACCTTCCTCTTAGTTGAGTCTTCCCCGTATGCTCTTCATGAGCCAAATCTACAACTTCCTTCCTTATCGCTAGGGGTGAAATCCTCTTCCCCCTTAACACACTCCAAATGCGTAATGATAACTGATCCCAGCCTTTACTATAATAAAGAAAGAAAAGATGGATTTGGGGTTGTCCTCCTTTCCTTTAAAGCAGGTGTTAACTCCTTAGAATTGACATCCTCTTGTAAAGCAGAGCCTCATTCTTCTTTGAGGATTGCTGAAGGGAATGACCTTTCTTCTTCATCTTACTCATCAGTCAAAACACAAACTTCATTATCATTTGCAGCAGAGAGTGGACTCCTCGATAGAAAATCAGCAATGACATTTCTTTTTCCAGGAAGATACACAACTGTAAACTCAAATTCTAATAGATCCAAAACCCGTTTAACAATGTGGTTACTAACATTGTGTTTCCTCTTGGTAGTGAATATGTACGTTAAGGGTTTGTGATCAGTTTTCAATTGAAAAGATAATCCCCAAACATTATTTTTTAAGTTTTTCACCGCCCACCAGGATCCGGATGACCAGCCAAAGGAGCATCGTCAACAGAAAGGGCACTTTCCGGTTTGTTTCTCTTCCTTATTGGGATGTGGTGAGAAGACTGAAAGGTTCTATCCATATAGTTGCTGTTAGCCCCACAATCTAATAATGCTCTAGTAAGTATATCAGCTTGCCCTGGTATGGAAATCATGACATCAAGATAGATATGAGGTGCATAGGGTGCATCTCCAACCACAGTACCCACAAAGCGAGGATCTTGCTGAATACCGCTCAGTGAACCTCCTCCTAAGTTCACCGAGCGTGGTCTTTTCCCGACAGCTGAGGGCATTGATTTAAACAGTGACTAGGTTTTCCACAATAAAAACATAAATGCTCCCTCCTTCTCTTTTCCTTTTCCTTGGATGATAAAGGCCCACGTACACCACCTATCTGCATAGGTTCAATCTGTTCTTTCTCTTTACTTGGGAGAGGAACATATTTTTGGAAATAAGGAGGGGAGCTCCCTTTGCGCTTTTCCCTCTTGCGATCTTTCAATCGTTGTTCTATTTGTATAACCAAAACAATATATTCAGCGAAAACCGTAGGGGGGGACAGAATATTTACTAACAAGTCTTTAATTTCCTCCTTCAACCCTTTATAAAACACTTTTATCAAGAGATCGTCTGGCCAGTTGGTAGTGGCTGCTAACAATTGGAAATGTGTCAC